>JANHFL010007461.1:0-18087 GCA_032468155.1 Oxyrhabdium leporinum
AAGAAAGAAAGAAAGAAAGAAAGAAAGAAAGAAAGAAAGAAAGAAAGAAAGAAAGAAAGAAAGAAAGAAAGATTCAACAAGACAAACTACAAAGTAGAAATAACAGCATCAACTATGGAAAAGAGCAGAGGGAATGGCTTTTGAAAAAAAAACAGAGACTGAGGTAGAATTTTAGTATCACTCTTATATTTTATAGGAATAAAAACCTATTGTTTCTCATCTATATGACCAAGAGAAAACAGATTCAAGAAGAACTCTGACCTGTTAATATAGAACAAGGGCGTCAAATTCGATTTCACTGACGGCTGGATCAGGGTTGTGTTTGATCTGGGGAGGGTGGGGGTATGGTGTGGCCAGGATGGGCATGGTCAGAATGATGTCACTCATGTCAGGGGGCGCCTGTGGTGGCACAAGCGCTCTGCCAGTGAAAATGGGCTCCCAAGCTCCGTTTTCAGCTGCAATGGCCTCCTGTAACCCTTTGCCAGTGAAAATGGAGCTTGGGAGGGCCACACACAGCCCTCGCGAGCTCTGTTTTCGCGGGCAAAGGTACTGCTGGCCGGTCCTTTGCTGTTTCCAGGGCAGCCCCATGGGCCAGATCTAAGCACCTGTGGGCCAGATCCCCCCCCCCCCCCGGCCTTGAGTTTGACATCCCTGATATGGAATATCACTCATGGTAGAAGATGAAAGTGGATAGGAGATAGATAAATATACATACATATATACATACATACATACATGCATGCATATATATTATATACACACACACACACATAGTGAACAGTTCCTAAACAACAAAGATATTACCTAGGACTAACAAGAGTTAAGGGAACAACACTATGACTCTTTCCAGATGAAAAACATCACTTATAACATAGTAGAATCCAAAAAGAAAAAGAAAGAGAAGAGAAGAAAAGAGAAGAGAAGAAATACAGCAATAAAGATGCTAATATTTTAAATTGACACAAGAGACTTTGTAATTTTTTTGAATTAAAAAAGTTACTCCTTTGAAAATAGATAAATTAAAGCCAGGTTACATAACATTATTTGTTTGTATTTATATAACCACAACCTTCCTGTGAGTCCTGACCAATCATCTTTCTTGAGGAAGAAAAAAATTGGTTCCACTAAACTGAGGTACTTGAGACTCCACCGAAATGAACGTGTAGAGTCAGTAATAAGAAATGTGGTAAGCATTAACAGGAACATGATGACTGAAAAATAGTGATAGCCAAGAATATTGTGTACTTTCATTTCTTTTCATATTAAAACTTCGCAAAGTTTCACAAGGCTGAATGACTGCAACATTGCAGTTTAGAGAAATTTCACTGGACAATATTTCTTAAACTCACTTTGTGGTGAGAAGGGCGGTAAACAAATTTAATAAACAACCAAACAAATTGTGAGTTGGGCTTCATCTCTGGCCTTCAGTTTGCACCAAGTAGCTCTCAGAACCTGCTAACCACCTCCACTGTTAATGAGAGGAATTGGAGGCAGATGGTCCCAAGGGATTTTGAAAAAGATGAGATCTTGGATGTTTCTTGAGGTGATCATTCCAATAATTAAATATATTATATTGTCCCTCTCATAAAACCGGATTCTTCTGTGGCTTTCAGCCCAAAGCAGATAGCTTGAGAACCCCTGCCTTAAGAAACATGGATCAACTACATTCTAAGCTGGAATTCAGAAGCTGCTCTTCATTCTTCCATGTGTGTGCGCTCATGGGCACGCATACAATCCCTCATTCTTTATTTCAAGTATAATTTTTGCTGCACAACTTCTCTTTCCCTTGTCTGGCTAATTTATGGGTTTGGCAGGATGAGCAATTACTCATAGATCTCCAACAGAATCTCCAGCTGAAATAGTAACATACACTTTGACGTTTCTTACGAAAGTTAAAACACAGTATAGATCACAGGTGTCAAACTCGTGGTGTCATGTTGCCGTCATGTGACATTTTTCCCATTTACGGAGCTGGGGCAGGCATGGCCTGTGTGTGATGCATCTGGCCCGTGGGCTGCCAGTTTGATACTCCTGGTATAGATAAATGAGCTAAAACGAATGACTGGCATTTCTTGGATGTATTTTGCAGCTTGTCAGTATTGACTGTCCCTACCCCCCAAAAGACTCAAATTACATATTATATGTAAAATATATACTATATAACACTGTTTTTTTTACGGATGAATTATGATATTCTTTTAGGGTTAGCACCTGGAATTTGAGGCTTTCTACGCAGTTGGCCCTTGAATTGAAAAAGAACAAAAAATGTCCTATAACAATGACAAGAGTACAGTACAAAACCAGTTTCTAGTTATTTATATAGCATTTTCCTCAGAGTAGACCTCTACAACTGTTACACTCTCTGCTCTTATAAAGTACACTTTTATTAACTGACACAAATCCAATTAAGGGTCACTTAAATAGAGTTCATGGTGATTGGAAGCACAATTCAGCCAGACAACTGACCATTATTTAGCTTGTCCTCTGGAAGGCACAGAGGACAAAATAGCATCCCTAAGAAAATTCTACTCCCCAAATCTTATATTTAAGAAATGTATCCACCTGCTTAATGATAACTGCACAAAGATGATTTGGCACCCAGTATTATTTTTGCACTACAGTATTTCCACTCTTGACTTTGACAAAAGTAAACAAGTACTATTTCTAGCTGGGTCAATCTCACTCAGGTCTATTACAAAGCTCCTGTTTATTTAATGTGTGGGCACAGATGCTGACTGATTACCTCACTCAGGGCTTACATCAGCTTCAACTCCATCACAAGACATATGCACAGGAAGCCTCAGGTATCTTTCTCACTGGCTGGCAATCCATGTGTTTTTCCGGAGTTGACGTCCCAACCCTCTAGGCAGGCATCTATGCTTATCCCAGTCATTTTCCCACCCATCATCCGAGCAATATGATGTTTTAACAGCTGCTTGAAACCCTCAATCTTATTTTTTTTAAAAAGAAACCACCACCCTAATGGAAGGAGCAGAGTGCAGAATCCCTTGGTACTCAAAAAAAAAATCCCCATCTAACTCTGTTCACTCCTTGCATGGGACTGTTTTAAGCCTGGTTAAATCATCATTAACGTTTAATTTACAGGCCTGACTAAACAATCTTCCCAGAAGAGACGTGACTAATATTTGTTTGAAAAATAGGCCATTACAAATCAAATGCATCAATATAAATGATTCTGATTCAACTGTATTGCTTTTTTGAAATGGTTATTATTTATATCTTGGATTTATGGCCTGCAAAAGAACGGGGAGCAAAGCGGTTAACAGAAAAAGCAATCTTATATTTAAAAAAAATATCAAAACACAAAACTAAAACAAAGAAACACCTTTGAAAGAAGTAAATTCTAAAAATCACAATTTCTGAGCAGTTTAAAGTGCCATATTGCAGACAGCCCATCTAATTTGCAAAAAACTAAAGTCCAGCCTCAATAATGATGTTTTTCCTCTTTATATCAGAATAGCAGAAAAGATGACATGTTCTCACCTATCAAAGTGCTCAGTCACTGAGGATCCTCTCTTCTCTTTTTGCTAGACACACCTTCATTAAGTGACAGGCGAGTGAATGACCTCTTTGCAAATCTTAACGTCCAAACAGGTATAAGGTAGCTGCTGACATTGAAACGCTTATTTTCAACCATAGGTTTTAGCAAAAGATAGCTGTTTCACTCTTGTTACAAATCATCATGAAAAGAACTTCACTGAAAGAAATCTCTAAAGATCTGAGGAGAGATAAGTGGCTATAATCGGGGGTACTACAAAGGGGAGGGGGGGGAATGGAACCTGTTCTGAAAGAGAAGAACTATTCCTACCTAGGGAAATTCTAGCTAAATGTTCCATCCATTTCAAAGATTCCAATAAATAAAAGAAAAAAAAATCTAAGCTAAAATGTTATGCTTTCAGATCAAAATGCAACAATAGTAGCCTAAATACATCTGAACTAAATCAGTTGAACTTTTCCAATTAATCTCAGCTTAACCAAAGTAATTGTTTATCTTGCTTTAAAGGCAACATAACGTTTTAAACTAATTCGGACAGAGAAAATGATGCATACACACATACAGTACATACACACGACACACAGAGTGCAAAATAAATTATATTAATCATTCTGTTTTTGAAAATCACAGGTAGCAACACCAGCTATAAGGAAAAAAATCCAGAAATCCAGAATAAGTTACTATTTCATAGCCAGCTCAAAATCACAACTGTTTTTGCATGCGTAAAAACTCTTTATCAGGTAATGTAATGTTCAAGGCAGGGAGTAGGAACCACGTCTACCTCTTGTGACACTTTAAGTGCCGTGTCAAAATAAACTAAACAATAGCTTTTTTCAACTTGACATTGATTCCTGCTGACTTTGCTAACATGCCCGTGGAGTCTTCCGAGTTGCAGTATGAAAGAAGTCTGCTGCTGCTTTCCTTAAGGAAGCTTTTTCAACTTTTCATTCTAGTCTACAATCATGGATTTTCCTGTTGGTTTCCTATGCAAGTTCTCACCAGGTCAAGCACTGTTTAGCTTTCTAAGTTCAAATGAAATCAGACAAGTGCTGCCACCTATCAGTCAGGTGAGCAATGATAGATACTCTTACTGAGGTCCAATTGGTTGGTTCTCAAGTGATGACAACTTTAGTAGGGCTTTCCTAAACCTTGCTGGGGATTGAGATGGAGCAAAATCTGGCAAAACATAGACAACATGAATATATAATTTAGCCATTAAGTTTCAACTTGCCTCCATCCTTAGATGAAACCTACTGTTAAGTGGAATGTGAAAATACAAAAAAGAAATGCGAAAAAGGCAGAAAGTCTTTAAGCTCTATTCCGTTCTTACTAAAACAAGAACTGGGCTGAGAATCATTTGAAAATTGGTGAAAAGTCTACTCAAAAACACCTTTTCAACTATTAGGAACCGCATAGGTAGATTTTGTGCATGATACTCTATCCCTAACCTGGATAGGGATATTCTTAACCCTTTTGTCCGGAGAGGTTCCAAAAAGATAATATACTCATTGGCTGTTCATTCGTCACCCCTGTTGTTAGCTCAGATTTTGTGGAGACATTTTTGGTTCACCATTCGTTGTCCAGAAGCCTATAGTATACTTCTTCAGTGCTTGTTTCTTTAGTGTTCATGGTTGATCCTAAAAGGTGTGTGTTACCTACCACTTCAATATCTTTATTGCCAATTCTAAGACTGGTTGTTTTACCTGTTGTCATTAATTTGGTCTTCTTTAAGTGTAGTTCCATTTTTTCACTGTGCTGCTCAACTTTTATTATTAGGGTTTGTAGATCCTTCGCATTTTCAGCTACCTAAGTAGTGTCATCACCATAGTGCACGTTTTTGATGTTTCTTCCTTAAATTTAAAACCATGCCCATCTTTTTCCAGTCCAGCTTCCCTTAATATATATTCAGCATATAGATTGAATAAATAAGGGAAGAATCTGCAGCTTTGTTGCACTTCTTTGCCAACCTGGAGACAATCTGTTTCACTACATTTTAACTGTTCCCTGACCTTATATGAATTTCTCATGAGGACAACAAAATAAATCCCACAAAAACAACATTTACCTCCCCTGCTTCAGTGCGGAGACATTTTTATTCATACATCAGCAAATAGATTTGAACAGATTTAAATAAACCAAAAACTTAATTGAATTAGTTGAGAGCTACTGTCTGCCTGTTTCAAATAAAAAAAAGCTAAAGATTCTCAGAATAATGTGAAAGAAAGATCAGGTATTCACCTATTCCATTACGATGGGAAAGACCCAACAAGAGTATTACTACCAATGACCATCATCAAAGTTTTCTAGAAGGACGCTACTAGCATGGTTGTCAATTGATGGGAATCAAAAGGGCAACCTCCTGAAAACCGGTACAGATCTAACTTCTATTAAGAGAAGCAGATTCAAAAGCTGCCAACCCTCCCTGCCACTCTCTTTTTTCTGACACATGAAGATGCCTTGTTCCACGTCAGACCACAGGGGCCACCTCTCAAGACGTACTGAAAGCAACTTTCCAGGTTTCTGAGACAACAACTGTGAGGCACACACCTTTTTCAGATATACCTAGAAACTCTGGAGACATTCCACGTGGAAAGGCCATGTCACGCCACTGAGCCCAGCCAACACCCAGAATATATAAAACTTCAGCCATAAGAATGTGGTACACTGGGAAGAAAAAGGTGAAAACACGAAGTAGCCAGGGGTTTTGCTTATATCTGGTATTCCATTCCCATCAGAAGTTCCCACTCGACTTATAACCACTTACGACACAGTTGTGAACATTTACAGCATAATCCTTGGCATTTTTACTGAAGCATTAGTCACCTGTATTCTACTGGACTCCTTAACAAGAGAGCTTAGGACTGCAGCCTAAAATCCATCTCTTTCCTCCACGAGGGAGTCTGAAACTTCCTGATTGTAAGGTTTTTGTGCTGAAATCAGACAGATGGGCGTGTCCTCTAAAAAACAGACTCCCACAGGCAAACAATCTTTGCATAAGCAACTCTTAACCTACAGGGATTTAATCAAGTGTCTTTACTGCCATTTATTACCATTCCCTTACACAAGCTAGTTTTTAGATAATTTTAGGTAAAAAGATGGAAGGATGTACTGATCTGAAAACAAAAGCTAAATAAAGTGAGTATTCTCATTTCAAAACTCCCCCCCAACCATAATAAGGCATTCTTACTATCATAATTCAGAATTCAAACATACATAATACATGTATTTGGGTACCTGCATGGGTATAAATACATACAACCATACACACACACAATATTTTGGAAGGTGTCTTTTCTTCTTGATTCCTATAAAAAGTACTGCTTCTAAGACCACAAGAAAAGCCTGTGATAATTTTCATACGTTTGTTCTGAGTTCTTCCTCAAATTCTAGGACTAGCTAAAAGTCAGAACACGTCATTTGTTCTGGAATGTTCTTATGCACTTTTCACTTGAATGGCGTACTGGCCCTTCTTCCCCAGACTGCAGTGGGCGAAAATTCTTCTTACATAATCAGATGAACATAAAACGTATACAGATTCTAAATCTGGACTGGAACAGAAAGGGAAGAAGGTAATCCAGAGTGTGATGTTAATATGGAACAGGATAGACAAAACTATGGTAATGGTAGACAGGTGTCCTTGAAGCTCTGAGTCAAATCTATTGGGTTCAGTTAGGCCTCTGATGCGAGAGTAAATCTGGTGTAACGCTGAAGCACTATACAAGAAACCAAGAGATTCTTGAATTCTAGTCTTTCTTTAAGCATAGAAGATAGATGGATGATTTGAGCTAATCAATGTCACAATCAACCCATGTCACAAGATGAAAGAAAATTACAAATGTTTTCCAAAATAAAATTGGAAAATGTACTAAAAAAATAAAAAATAAATAAAAAAATCAAAATTGAAGACAAAAATTGGAATCAAAACCAAAAATTTATTACAGCCTTTCAATATGTTATGGTTTTGTCCTTTATTTATGCTATTTTACATTGCATAATTATATATATTTTTCATTAACTGCTTATCATTTTTTTTAATCCTACAATCGCTACCCAGAATAACTTTTTACAACTTGGGCAGTCATACAAATTGTTAAGTAAAACAAGATTTTAAATATCACATAGAAAGGAAAATAAATAAATTCTCTTATCTTGGGTATGATATAACCAAAGAGAAGAGTATTTTGTTTATCATTAAAGGAATGGGAATCCTTCTTAAGATTATTTTGTAGTCTTAATGAGTCACAACTTGTCTAGTTGTCTAAGTGCAAAGGAACATTAACACATCAGACTACCTCCTAGGAAGAATGGAGCTGGTAGAGATTTACCCCTGTATTTAACACTTTGTTAATACTTCCATGATCACTTTAGACTTCTGTTAACACTCTCAAGACATACAAGATAAAAAGTGTAAAAAGTGGCCTGCTTTCTACACTGTTGAAAGTGCTTGTCAGTGACTGTTGTCAGAGAAACCATGAGATATTACAGGAAGGGAGTTGCCCATTTTTATTTTATTTTTACACATCTCCAATCATGTAGTCTTATAACAAGAACACCATTCTGCATCTCTGAGGTAAAAAGTTCCATTAGCTGAGAAAAGAGATAATTTTAGGTATCACAAGTTTATTTCTTTTCAATATTCAATATTCTGCAAGCAATCGTGCAAAATCAATTTCTAAAATGAGTTCAAGAAGCTTAGCAACAGAACGCACAAATTTACAAAGCAGCTGTATAATAATAATTTAAAAACTCCATTGGGGAGGTATGTAAGACTTCAGAAGGCATGAACAAGCAGACTAATCCATCAGATACCTTTCTGAAATAACTACATATAATCTCTTCTTGAACTCCCTCCTTTCCAAAGAATATACAAATTTCTCTAAAGCTAGGTATTTTGAGGAAAGACTACAGTTTATCCATCATGAGCACACAAAATTATTTCCACAAACTGTGTGCTGAAGCTGATTTTCCCCCACAGGATCCTTCTAATATAAGATATATCTATAAACATTGGACTATTTTTCTAAAACCCAAATGCTTTGTACCCAAATCTTTTTCCAAATTGTGCATTTTGTGCCCCTCCTCAGATGAAAGGGTGCAAACAGCAGCTTTTGGAAAACTCAGGATTAAATATTGGCTGAGGAAAGCAAAGCCTCTACTTAGATATGAAACCTTTTTGCCTAAAGCAATCTGAAGCAACTATGGAAATGGATTCTCATCTCAATAGTCAAGTGACAAAGAACACCTTTGTTGTGATTCAAACAGATATTTCCCTTTGAAATTCACCCAGACTATGAGCAAGTTACAGAGGAATTCTCTTTGTGACACTTAGTCCTAAATTGATGATAAAGTAAGATTAGACTCTTGGGGTTATTACAAACCAAAGAGAAAGATCATTAATTAGAATTAGGTCTTTTGAGCTGCTCAAGACACAGGTATCAAGACTTCCGTTGGTAAGAGATCCTTATGAACATCGTCTACATATTATGAAGATAGGTTCAAGCAATCCTCTCATACCACTATTGAGAATGATCCACTGAATGAAGATAAGAGACTTTCCTCAACTGTGGCATTCCAATTAAGAAGGGGACCCGGCAACTCATGTAACTTTTTGGAGTTTATGACAACAATTTAGCCTCAACATATCATCATTGGTACTTATACAAGATTACAAAATGTGTTGATGTTGACGATGCAATGTTTCTATCATATCTCAATATTTATGAGTTGCTTTTACATTTATATCATACACTGATTTTAAATATTTAAACAAAGATCTGGGTAATAATAATAATGATAGTTTTTCAGCAATTGTGTTGAATATTAGGCTGATATTTCTGCAGTTGCTTTGTTCTAATTTCCTGTGATTTAAACTGCTATTTCGGCATTATAATTGTACAGTGCTTTAGATACAGGATGGTTTTTGTGCTTTCCTTTTTAAAAAAAGGGCTACTATTTCTGGATATCTAGCCGAATAGTAATTCAGAGAGATGTAGAGAAAGTGACATTTCTAGAATTTTATTCATTTCATTCATTCTATTTTATGAATTCAATAATTTTAGCTACTTGATTCAGAAGCTGCCCACTCCAAAATGATTCTGGCCAGCTTACACAATTCAGCATACAGTGAGCAAGACTTATCTTGGTGAGCATTAAAGGAGTTATCTGGAAAGTTCATGATTCTAAGTTAGACTAGGAAGTTGAAGAAAAAAGTCCTGGAAGAAAGCAGCAGCCAACTTTTCTTATTATGCCAAGATTCCATGAATGTGTTTACGTAACAAACAAGAAGCGAATCTTGACTTGAAAACATTTTTTTAATGCAATAATCCATCTTTCCTGAAGCTGCTAGAATTATGCAGGCTTAATATTTAAATACAGCATTGTCAACGTATGATTGGTTAGGAAATCATAACTATTCTTTATGATGTCACTACTGACACATAAACTTGCACTCTTAAAAGGGAAATTGCTATCAAGCCAGTATTAAGAGCATGAACACCTGAGAGACCAGACAAAACCAAGTCCGGCTAAGTCATCCAAGCTGCTCAACTGAACAGGATTTTCATTACGGTACTGGTTAACGTTGTGACGTGAAATTGCTGGGCAGAATGCCTCATAGCGCCAAAGATCCAGATCCCATTCCTGTTTCTAGTAATTCATCCCAAACCGCCAAGGTTGAATCAGAACAGAAAGAAGGTCTTCCAGCTACCTGTGACAATATGAATGAAACAGAGCGCCAACCCATGGATCAGTTGTCAGTATCAATAATAAAGCTATCCTTAAACCCAGATAAAGAGAATAGTTCTGATGCAGTGACTGATGACTTAACAGACCAAAAAAATGGTTCTGGTGACTCCTACTGTGAAGGGCAAATATCAGCTTTACCAGCTAATGGAGAACAATTAATAAATTCAGAAGTAATAGTGGACAACCAGCACGCTGACGATAGCACAATAAATAGAGAGCTCCAAGCTATTCTTCAGTGGATGGCTGCTTCCCATCTCAATGTTCCCAGCCTGACATTCATAAATGAAAATGACAATGAACTGTCAAAGCTACCAGAGCTAGCTGAGAGAGCAGGCAACAAAGCATACACGGTGGGTGACATTCTCCAAGAGGTGAAGAGATACTTTGTGCAACAACATACACACCCAGCGTTGGGAAATACACCTCCGTGTGGACTGCTGGACTGGCTGCTTGCCAACCTGT
The DNA here is from genome assembly GCA_032468155.1 of Oxyrhabdium leporinum. Classification (NCBI taxonomy): domain Eukaryota; kingdom Metazoa; phylum Chordata; class Lepidosauria; order Squamata; family Cyclocoridae; genus Oxyrhabdium; species Oxyrhabdium leporinum. Next base: position 10,724 of record JANHFL010007461.1, read on the forward strand.
GAGAACCAGCTTTGTCTATCTCCCTTTGTGTTTCTTCAGCTGTGCCCCAGGTGCCCACACCATGCTTTTATAGGAGCAGCAGATACCATCTCAAACACCATTGAAAGCTGCAACGCACTGAACTCAACTTGTCGCTACAATGGTAGCCGGTCAAGATGATCAATTAAAAACATTAAAAAAGCCAACGTTGAAGAATCTTGTCTTATTTTTTTTTTGACAATTACTGATTAGGCTTTCCTTCAGGACTATCTACAAAACTGGGCCTTTGGGGACACTACAGTTCTGGCCAAATCTAGATAGTATTGCCAAGGGACAATTGTTTGCTAGTTGGTCAGTATTCTTGTTGATGCCGATATACAGTTCTGTGTCACCTATCCAAGGAATCAGTCACTCTCTTTGATGGTGAACTTTAAGCAGGTGAACAAGCTGAAATTAAATCAATATGGTGGGATTGTGGTTTGCAGGAAATCAGATTCTGAGTCTGGATTGTGGTTTGCAGGAAATCAGATTCTGAGTCTGGTTAAAAAAGCAGGTTCACAATTTGGAAATACTCCTAGTTCTCCAGATATCCCTCAATCTCCTGATGACAGCAATGGTCAGAAATGTTTCCACCTGTGTTTTCAGTCACAATCATCCTTAAACCAGTCATATTGATTGCATATGCCTTAGATGCCTAATGGTTTAGTTACTTCAATGCATTCTGTGAGGGGCTATTCTTAGAGAATATCCCAAAGCTTCAAATAATTGAATAAGCTGCAGCTAAACTACCAATTGGCATAGGATCCTGCAAGCATCTTATAACTGTAAAAAAATTAATGTATTGGGCATTTTCTGGGCATAGTTCAAGATGTTAGCTTTAAATGGCTAAAGGCTTGACTACCTGAGGTATTATTTGGCTACCAACCTTAAAGGACTGTCTCTCCCAAGTTGTTTATCTGTCCGAGCTGGTCCAACAAGATGGGCATGTGTAAGGTCCCATCAGACAAGGAATGTCAGCTGATAAGCCTCAAAAGATGAGCCTTCTCTGCCATAGTGGCCACCCTCTAAAACATTCTCCCTCCGGAAATCAGATTGGCCCCAACCCTGCTGGCCTTTCATAAGGCCTTCAGGATCAGACTTTGGGGCCGGGCCTGGGCCTGGACCCCCTACTGTCCCAGTTGTGTTGGGGACTGCTATATTTCTCCCAGCTATGTATCTTAATGGTTGTAATTGTGATTATAATTGTTTTCACTTTTATTTTAAACATTGTTTGCCATATAGAGTCATTTGTTGAGATGGACAGCTATGTAAATTGACTAACCAAATCTATCTAGGCATGAAGATCACCAAAAGATCTCTTACAGATGTCCTCGTGTTCACGGGCTTGTCTCATCCGCACGAATGTCTTTTCTAAGATTGTTCTCAAATCAAGGAATGTCTTCCTTATGCTGTCAGATTTAATATTAATTTTATTTAATATTACTTTATTAGCAAGAGCCGTGGTGGCGCAGTGGTTAGAATGAAGTATTGCAAACTGAATCTGCTCACAGCCTGGATTTTGATCCTGACCGGCTCAAGGTTCACTTCCGAGGTTGGTAAAATGAGGACCCAGATTGTAAGTCTACATGCTATTGCTATTCTGCCCCCATTTTGCCATTGTCCCTTAAAAATCTGAAGTGGTTTACCACAGATATCTAATTCTTTTTTTTTTTTTTTGCATTTCAAAAAAAGGCAGCAAGGCCTTCATTTTATAAAACAATCCTCTAAGAAGTATTAGCAATTTCATATCTGCTATTTTTTTTTCCTTATAAACACAAAATCATACAATATAAATCAAAGCAACAAAATAAACCCATTTGGGTGATGCTAACTGATTTGATAGCAAAACTACTCTTTTGAAGGAATTGCAGCCCTGGAATAGCTTATTTTAGCTGACTGCTATTATGTTTCCCCAGCATTCTTGGAATATCTGAATGGAGTGAGGTTACCTTAAAACCAGTTAAAATGAGCCCTATATATGGATATTTCCTCAGCCCTCCCCTGCCATTCTCAACATTGCTTTCTCAAGATTCCCCCTCTGAAAAAGGTTTTGTTTTGTTTTATCTTTAAGAAGTGAAAATGAACCAATCAGGAAAAGCTGTCCAACTTCTCTCTAGTAGGAAATGTACCTCCCAGACCAAATCTCCTTGTTTCAGCAGGAAACATGAAATTTGGTAATTTTTAATTGGACTCCACAACAGGCTTCTATTTCCATTTTCTCTAACTATGGAAGGCAATTTAGCAATCATTTTTCTAATTAAAAACCCATTTACAGAATCTGTCTTTTTGCTACAGCTTTCGAAATTCCATGATTTCAAACTGGCCAATTGTTGTTGGGGTTAAACTGTATTCTGTAGGAAAGGAAAACTGTTTTTGTTTCAAGCATAAAACTGTCCCGCTTGGAAGGTTATGAAACAGCTGAATTCCAGTGAACAAAACTCGGCACTTTCTCGAGTTCTGACGGAACTAAGCTAGAAAATGTTTGACTGGTTCCCGGAACAGGAAATAACGGGAACCCAGCATATATATTCCTTTCTTCTCCCAAAGGTGCTTTTTTCCAAAAGGCAACTGGACTTTTCCTTGAAGATGTTTCGCTTCTCATCCAGTTCAGTCTGGAGAACTGAAAAAGCTACTTGGGTGAGAAGCGAAACGTCCTCAAGGAAAAACAAAGTCCAGTTGCCTTTTGAAAAAGCACCTTTGGGACAACCACGACCTGGGTGACTGAAAAATCTCCTTAGGCATATTCTTTGCTTGGTACTCTATGGCCTTTCGAATACAGTACGTGGGCACCTGTCCATGCTAACTGCTACCAGATTCTCAACTTAAAGAAAATTATTTAGAATATGGTTTTTAAAAACACTTCTGAAAATACTAAAAGCACTTCCCAGACTAAGCAACTGAAACAATATTGGAAAAGCCAGTTACTTAGACTCCGTCACCTAACATATGTAACTTTAGGTAGTGCAGCTCTTCAAATTAAGGGCTAAATAAGGAACTAAATATCTCAGCCATACATTAACAGAAGAAAATAGCTCATTTCAGCTGTTAACACCTTCCAGCCTAGAGATAGTAGACAAATTGTGCAGATTTTACCACTTAAAAACACATGGTAAGAATGTGCTGGGTCAAATAGTTATAACCAAGAGCTATAACAATCAAGAACACTTTTTCTGCATAGCCCTTGGTTGGAAGAAAAACAGCCTTTTGCAACACAGAGTTCTTCAGATATTTTATGAAAATTTGCTACTAATTCTTGGAGGAAGCAGTCCCAACAACTGGAAGACAGGCAAGGAGGACTGCTATGAAGTATATTCCAACCTAAAAGAGGGGACAGAGTCATTTAAAATCTTTATGGTAATACAAATACTAAGCAATCTTGTACTTAGGCTAAGCATAGTATCTGAACTGCTGTTTAAACTGTTTAAACCAGGGGTGTCAAACCCATGGGGTGCTTAGATCTGGCCTATGGGGCCGCTCTGGAAATAGCGAAATAGCGAAGGGCCAGCCCTGCCAGGGCCAAGCGCAGCCCTCCCGGGTTCCATTTTCGTTGGCAGAGGGCTGCAAGAGGATCCCTCCAGGCCCACCTGGGCCACCACAGGTGCCCCTGACATGAGAGATGTTGAGCTGGCCATGCCCACCCCGGCCCCCCAAGGTCAAACACAACCCTGATGTGGCCCTCAATGCAATCAAATCTGACACCCCTGGTTTAAACCATGGGTTTCCTTGGGTTTATTTGCATATGTTTATAAAGCATATATTTGGGATATTAAACTTATTGTTTTACTATTCAAAGGCACCACACATATGCTTCCATGCACCCTGTAAAATGGACCATTACTTCTACAAATTAAATTCATTCATAGCTTCTTTCTTTTTTTCTGCTCTACCCTACCCACCCATTCCAAAGATCCTTCTAACTTAACAGTTCTCAGTTTTGGTTCTCCAAGTGTTGAAGCTTTATCCCCACTAACAGTTACTAGGAGACCTATGATCAACAACTGTGGGAGCTGTAGTTAAATATTATCTGAAGAACCACATTTGAGAAACTGTTGTTTTCAGTAAAAGAAAGTGCTTATTTTTTAAATGTTCAGTATCCTAAACTCAGTTCCTCCTATGATTTATTATCAACCTGTTTTCCACTCCGAATTCTTTGTCTCATGGTCTATTGAAATGTTTTTCATCTTTCAGTAGGTAATCCCAAAATCTCAACACGGAAGACAAATTAATTTCCATGTATTCTGAAACAGCAGTAGTAGAATACATAATTTGCAATGCATTGACCATTATTAATCGGTTTAATTATAATTTAATGTGAATTCATCTCTATGCTAATGAATCTGTAAAGATCAACAGTGTTTTCCAAGAAAGATTTATGCATCGTTTAGAAATGAGTAGCTCTATTGATTTTACCCTGACGTTTATATTATAGCACGCTCCTGAGTCCTTTACTAATTATCCAATCCTATTTTCCACTCTGTTGGCAAAAGGAGAAAGACACTAAACTTTTAAACTCCTCTTATAACTTCTTCCTCTTCAATGTTTTCGTCTTAACACAACTTCTAATAGCAATAACAACAGCTTTTAGACTTATATACCACTTCACAGTGCTTTACAGCCCTCTCTAAGCGGTTTACAGAGTCAGCATATTGCTCCCAACAATCTAGGTCCTCATTTTAACGACTGCAGAGGAGAATGGAAAGCTGAATCAACCTTGAGCTGGTGAGAATTGAACTACTGGCAGTTGGCAGAATTAGCCTGCTATACTGCATTCTCTCCATTACGCCACCACAGCTAAGCTGAAAGGGCTCAACAACAAATGTTAGTTAGCATGTTATGGGATGTTTGGAGTTCCAAATATCCATAGGTGGAACAACTACTGTAGAAGGACCACTATCACCAATAACAGCATTAACTCATTGATAAGAGTTATACAAAACATTAGGGCCCACGACAACCTTAGTAAAATCACCAAGAGATGAAGGAGAGACTGTATGAATGCTAAGAACATTTGTGACATTTGTAACATCCATTTTTTATAAAGCAAATTCTATTTCACAGTGTTTGAAAGTACAAGCACATGTATATACAGCAAACATTTCTATCTTAAACAGGATAGCAATTAGTCCAAAGAATAGAGAAATGATACAAGAAAATTGGATAAGTCTTTTTAGATATGTTTTTCATTGTTCTCTGTTACGTGATTCCTGCAGACTTCAAATAAACAAAACCCAATTGTGATTTGATAAACAAAGCACCTACTCATCTCCATTTTCCTCCTAAATGGGAATGGCTCAAGGAGCCAGCCATTCACTTACCTAGACATGTAACAAAATCCTGCAATTATTCTTTGGTCTGAAAACTAAAGTCTAATCAAGAAAGGAAAGATACGTTTTACCATAACAAGGCAATATAACAAACCTCATGATTTCCCTTAATTAGTCATGGAACAATTGTTTTAAAAATCAGTAATGCACAAAAATAAGCAATATAATAAAACGATCTTGTAACAGAGTAAGAAAATGCAGACAACTTCACCAAGTTTGCCTATCTCTCCTAAGTTGCTACAGAAAGCGGACGTTCTTCTTTGTCACAATAGTCACTTATAATAACAGAATTGGAAGGGACCTTGGAGGTCTTCTAGTCCAACTCCCTGCTGAGGCAGGAAACCCTATACCATTTCAGACAAATGCTTGTCCAATCTCTTCTTAAAAACTTCCAGTGTTGGAGCATGCTACTGCCTTATTCAAGAAGCAAATGAGGAAAGTTTAAAATGTTTTCCTGATTTACTATAAAATAACATCATTCCACTCCACTGATATGGAACGTCTGGCCCTGCAGATGTTTATTAACTGGAAATCCCAACAGTTCCAACGTGGACAGAGTTGAAGAAAGATGAGAATACCAATTGAGCAATAGCTGGAGGGCCACAAGTTCTCCATGCTCATTCTCCTCCTTGAATTCTGGCTTCCCTTTTCCATCTTGAAACCAACCAGTTGCTTAACATATGTAGCTATGGGAAAGACATCTGTATCAAATTCATCAGTTTGCAGACACTCTCTTTCTTTTGTTAATGCTGCAAGTGCTAAATTGTCAGAAAAATATTCTTTACATGGATTTGTCCTTGAAGGCCTCAAAAATGGGGATGGGGCACAGGATGAGTGTTATCATTTTAAACCCATTTTTTGGTATTTGTGAAGTCCTCAAAGGAGGCTATATGACTTTTTACTTGATTGTGTCATTGTCTGCTTTGCAAATTTCCGGGTTTTCTTCAGCTCCCTAGCTCACCTGCTAGTAATACAGTATCCTCAGGGGTCCTTATAAAAGGAATTAAGAGAATTGGAACAATGAATGCCATAGAGAGAATTGTGCTTCTCCTGATCTTTTCAGAAGGCTTGTAAAAAATATGCCAAGATTCTACAACACAAACAATAATTAACTAAGTTACAATGAGATCTACTTCTGGTGTATCTTTGGAATTTGTAGAGATACGTTTCAAAATATAGTTTCCACACTTTGAATTTCCTGCATCACCACCAGGTTGTCGATATTTATATCTCTTTGCAGGTCTGTCTTTGATTAACTCACATACAAATTGTTTTCTTCTGTTCCGATAAAATCCTTTCCAAATGTTTGCTAGTGTTGGAGATGAATTTCTTTGGCAATATTTTCAAAGTAGAAAGGAAGAAAAATAAAATCTGTTCCCCAGTGAACAGTTAAACTGTAATACATGTCAGGCTCTGCCTCAATTAACAATATACTATGAGACTGCTGCGTCTAGAACTACGCTGAGATTTTGCAGGGAGGTATCATTTATATTTTATGTTTTTACTTAAATGTTTTATATCAACCCTAGGAAAAAATGCCCTCAACATGAATGCCCTCAATAGAATCAAACAGCTAAGTGTAAAGGATATGCACGAGCCAGAAGAATTGCCAAAAAACGTAGAAACTTGCTGATCACCATATGCTGGTCTATGACCACAAGAAGTAAGCAACAACCAATTACGTTTAGAAAGTGTCTACATAGCAAATGTAAGCACAACGCAGGCAGGGAGCAATTGCAATTCCAGGACAGACTGTGACTCAAGCTGGTCATGCCAGAATGTTACCACAAGCTCCAGTGGCCTTTGAAGGGTTTTATTGCAGGTGTTAACCTGGTAGGTCAGTTAGCATCAACTAGACTAAGGCATTCTGAGTGACTGCACCAAATGGATGGAACTCCCTGTTCTTTGAAATGCATACTATCTCCCCTGGCTGCATGGCTTCCGACAGAGGCTTTAAAAACCGACTTTCTTGGTTCCCCGATTAGGATTTTTGCTGCTTAGAATAAGAGGTGTTTTTTGGGG
>JANHFL010007461.1:18187-45045 GCA_032468155.1 Oxyrhabdium leporinum
AGATTTGATATTTTCAGATTGATTTAATGTTATGCTACTTTGACATTGTTATTTGTAAATTGTCAGTCGAGCTTGGTGGCACGTAGCAGTAGTAGTAGTAGTATCAGCAGCAGCAGTAATTGATACGATTTCGCTCAATGTTTTGGTTTCTATCATAAATCACGCTGGCTGATTTTACTAGGAGAAAGTAAGATGTAGAGATGCTTGAGATGGGCGGTCATAACAATGGAATAAATAAATAGAGTTTTTTTTTAAAAAAAACAACAACAATTAATCAACTTACAAAATCTGGGGATTTTAATTTCTCTTTTAATTTCCCACCAGGCTGGAAAATGGATTTAGGGATAAGATTCAAACTCACCATATCACAACATACCCATCTAAATCTCCATACTCATAATGTCTTAACTAATAGGAACAAGACAAATGTGAATGGAAGATAAATGAAGGGTTACTTTAACTTTGCCCCAACTATAACAGAAGGGGAACGGGATCAAGAAACTCTCTTTGATAATGGAATAGGGAGGAACAGCGAAATGACCCAAATGAGACGTCCTCTAGTACTTAGATTTGACTTCGTTTTCTTTGAAATAGGACCTTAGAGGGAGGGTGGACTGACACAGCTGTTAGTGTTGACCTGAAGAAGGTAGCCCTGCTCCTTTCCATATTTTAGAGAAATCTTAATGGAAACGCAAGAAAGCAGCCAATTTGTTTTGCTCTCATACATAGTCCGCATAAATCGGGCCATGAGGGGAGGGAATTACGTAAACAATGTAGAAAACCCAAACAGAGTCCCCTTACAGTGCAATGATCAATTAGGGATAAAAGTTGATTAAAATCAGTTCTGGGTGCTCCATCACAGGAAGTTTTTGAAAGTAGACCAGACAACCATTTAGTTAGGATGGCATAAGGTCTCCGGCCTTGAGCACGGGCTGGACTAGATGATCTCTGAGGTCGTTTCCAGCCCCACGAGTCTTGTTCTAAAATGCTCCAGTTTATATTCTATGGGTGAACCAGGACTTTCCAATTTATTCCCAGAATTTGGGGTGGGAAAATTTCTGGACGTTGGTTTTAAACCTATGTTTGGCTTACGGTAAGAAATAATGCTTCCATTGATGGCTATAGGTCTAGAGTATTGCTGAAGATCACCAGAATGGGGACCAAACTACCTGTGGCCTTAGAATCTCTGATGGATCAGCTCTGAGTTAGAACAAGAGCAACAACACTGAAAACTAGCCCCAATGCAACGTTTTTTATTAACAGTCTTCCTCTTTTTAAAAAATATTCATTTTATATGCAGATAGTCCTTGACGTATGACCACAATTGGGACCGGAATCTCCATTACTAAGCAAGACAGTTAAGTGAATTGCACCCTATTTTACGACTTTTTTTTTGCCGTAGTTGTTAAGCAAATCCCTGCAATTGCTCAGGAAATCAAGTGGTCATTAAGCAAACTCAGTGCACCCCCTTCCACCCCCGGCTTGATGTTGCTTGTCAGAAGCCAGACAGGAAGGTCTCGGGTGATGATCACATGATCCCAGGACACTGCAACCATCATAAATGCAGGCTGGCTGAAATTTGATCCCGTGACTGTGGAGATGCTGTGACAGTTGTAAGTGCGAGAACCAATCAAAAGTCCCTCTTCTCAGTGCTGTTATAACTTTGAATGGTTGCTAAATGAACGGTTATAAGTCGCGGGCTACCTTTATTCTTTGTCATCCTTAATTTTTATTCAAATATAGTTTTTCTAAGGTTGCAGGAGTAAAAGATAGAATTTAATCAAGCCAATCCAGAAACATACTGTTCAGGAATGTGTGGGCTGTACTTTTAATGACATTCTAACAGAATCTTGCACATCTGAAGATGGGGAATTATATAAATCAGGGGTCCCCAAACTGTGGGACGTGGCCCACTACCAGACTGTGGCCTGTTGACCACCGGGCCACATGAGTGGCCGGCCAGTGTGGGCCTGTGTGTGCGTGCTCACGCCTCCAATCGTGCTAGCCTCACATCACGGAGACACTAGCATTGCCACTAGATTGCATGGGTGCTAGTGTCACTGCAAGCACTAGTGTCACTTGTCCCTGCCTTTCCCTCCGGGCCACCAACCCAAAAAGTCTGGAGAACTCTTGATATAAATGATTGGGGGAAAAATAAACAAATTTTCAATTGAGTTCTGCAAACCTATCACCTCTATCGAGTCCTGAGACCTATATCTCATCACCTTCATTCTCTGCCTTTTGGGTACCACAGGTTACTATTGTTCCTCTCTTTCAGGTTAGATTTGACTAATGTAATTCTAGATATTTGTATTCCAAGACACTTTTGGAGAAAAAGATCATGGAAGACTTCACTTTAAGTACTTTACAGGTGAGAACAGCAGAGGTCTTTAACTGGAACTTCAACATTTAGTAAGCTCCAGCTGGTCAGATATCATTGAATTTATTGAAGCTAAAATAAGAAACACACAGTATACCTTACACAGATTCTTCACATTAAAAATATACTCGTAGGAATGCTAATGCTGAGACTTACAGGAACAAGGAAGTTATGTGGGCTGAAGCTGCTCCCAGGGATGGAATGGCTGTCAGTTCATTGTTATTCAGTCGCCTGGAGGAAACAATGACAACAATAAAAAAGCAATTATTAAAAAAATGAAGCAACTTTTTTTTTGGGGGGGAGACTCTCGGGTTGCTTTTCGTTGCTCGCTGTCTGTCATGATTATTAAGCTAGAAGCCCGGTTGCATGCAGAAATGTGTCAGTGCTCTTCCTGTAATTCTGTGACTTTCCAGCCAAGTCACTGCCAAGAACACTTGTAACAGAAACCCAGCTGCACATTCCATGCCTACTTTAGTTATTGCTAACACATATTTATGGAACAGCAACAAGTGCCAGCTCCCTCCAAGGCTGGGCAAACTACAGATCATGAGACACAAGCAGCTCCTGGCGAGTTCTAACCAGAGGTCCAGATTTACATTCTTGTGCACAATTTATTTTTTTGATATATGTATTTTTAATGGATGGCTTGGGAGGGTGAGAAGTTTCTCCACTTAGGATCTCCTTGTTGGACTTGATTACCGGACATGGTTACAGCCAAGATCAGGAATAGTAGCTATCATAACCACAATGGCTCCTGAAAGAGGGTTGCATCATTAGTTATAACAGATGATGATGATCCATCCAGAGCTATCGTGCTAGGCAGTAGGTCCTTCTTTTATTCCCCTTTGACCATATGATAGTGGTCTAAAGCAGGAAAAATGGTTACAATTGTTAAAAATTATGCCTGATAGCCAACAAATTATAAACTATTGCATATAACAATATTTTTCCCCAAACCAGCATCCTTCAAATAGAACAGAAATTGTATTAGCTAGATTCTTTGGGCAATACAAAAACTGAACATTTCGTAAACCAGTTTGACTTTTTATTAAATAAATATCCACTATTTAAAAATAAATAAATAACCATCAAATCTGAAGGATGCGATGATGATGATGTTCTAGAAGTATACAAAAGATAAAGTGGTATATATGAAGATATAGCAGTAAGGCATATATCCAATTATCCACTACAAACCATACAAGAGCAATCAATTACAAATATAAACAGTTTTCTACAAAAAATATGTGTGGGAGTTTTTGTTCAATTAAAACCTTCCAGAAACCAATTGAACTGATTCTGATTATTATATCTCTATGGAAAGTTGTGCCGTGAAGGTACATAGCAAACATCCTGATGTTCTACAGAAGTTCACAAATTCTGTCAACCCTGAAGCTGACCTGACCGAAGCCATCTTGGAGATTCAGTGTTGCCACACTGGAGCTGAGCGATAGGAAGGGGGGATTTGAGATAGCTGGGACTTTGTAGTCAAAATAAAATACTTTCTCTTGGGAACCAAGGACATTCTCACACCTGGTCAGACGAAGGAGGAGTGATGTCACCAGGCAACCAGACAGAGCCCTGATTGGACCATGTGACTGATTGTTTTGAGAAAGTGACGAACTTTTACTTTTAATTAGGTGAAATCCGCAGGAACCTTCAGAGTCGGTGTTCACCAGATCTGTGCCAATATGATATATCCTATAAAGCTAATCTTTGAGGAATCTGTCTGCCTCGGAGTTTTGCTTGCTATGGGTCTATTACTTGGAACCCTGACAATGCCATGGCCTTTATCGATACGTACCCAAAAGGAGATGTACGTGGCCAACATAAATGGGCATCTTTTTATGAAAGAGCTCCACATGAACATTGGAACATAAATAGGGTTTTCAATGGTGACGGATGGCTTCATTCATGAATTCTTTCCTAAGGCTTTTGTTAAGGCAAACAGGAAGGACCTCAGGTATATTTAATAACAGAAGCTTCTATAGGGTGTTGATTGGCAGGTATAACCTGGCAGGACAAGTTAGAACTTACTAGCAATCTAAACAGTAAATTCTTGGTTGTTAGTTTATTTTGCTGTTAAATATTGGCATATTGTTGGGTAAGGAGCTTTGGCATGTGGTCAGGAGCTTCTCTTAAATAACAAGCAAAGGTAAGACAGGCTGAACAACTCTCCGAAGCAACTACAGCTAAAAGCACTCTTTCCAACCCTTTGATCCTGATACTACATGTGGTAAGATGGGGATGGGGGAGTGCCACTCCGTATAAAATATTTACAACCTAGTTGCCAGGCTAATGTCATGTTGAAATGGATCCTACTTAAAAATAGCACAGTTCTCTTGAGGATTCACTGAAAGGCACTTAGATTTTATTCTCTTTTTTTAAGGCAAAACAGTAAAAAAAATAGTTTGGGAAAGGAACTTTATGCACTTTTGCCCCAATTATGATTAAAACAAGCCTAGGGTTTTATGACCTCTGAAATTAGACATTGTGCGCAAGTGTTAAGAATGTGTTCAAGCACTCTTTAGGCCGCCAGGTAGGATAGTTCAACAACTTCTAGACAGCCACAAATTCTCACTTCATGTGGTGTTCAAGGAGCCTTGATAGATAAAAAACTGCATGGATTTCTAGCTTACAAGAATAAATCGCTAAAAAGGAAAAATGTCATTTAATTAAGCATGCTGTAAAAAAGAGTGGAGAGGGGAATATTCAGAAAAAAAAGCAAGTTTCACACAACATAAAGTGGTCCAATGGTGTATGATCTCCAATGCTAACCACTGGATGGGGTGGGGTGGGATTCTGTACTTATGATTTTCTTGTGGCCTTCAAGCAGGATCAATTATTTTATTTTAGTTATTAATTGAATGGATTAATCCCATGTATATCTCATTGCAATCCTAGGCAGATTCATGGTAGGTACAAAACAGGAAACATCTGGTTAGCCACTATGGGAACAGCATGCTAGATTACTTAGGGACTATATGTCCAACTTCAAATGGTTCTGCTGCTCTTATATAGCACGTTGTGAACTGACCTGCCTTCCATGTGCCACATCACCAGTCATGGGCAAAGTATCAACTTCGCATTCAGGGGTATCCACAGAGTGTACTCAAAAAAAAGTTAAGATGGCTTTCACAATGGTGCAAGTGAAGGCCTGACCAATGCACATCAAAAGAACATCATGGTCCTCATGTTGGAGTTTTTTTTATCATTTTTTTAATCAGTTGCTTGCATTCTTCACTGTGGAGCCGTAAAAGCAAAGTCACCTCACAAGAAATAGAACATTTCATTGGTATCTGAATGTAATAGTGTAATAGTTAAGCGTAGTGTAATTTATTCCACCAGGTCTGGGTGTTCCAAGGGACAGATGAAACCTTGAAATGGTTCCATGGTTAACATTCACTCTCTTGTATTTTGTGGTGGGGTTTAGAATATTTTAAGAGAACCCAGATTGTTGGGTGGCATATGCTGACTCTGTAAACCACTTACAGAGGGCTGGAAAGCACTGTGAAGCGGTATATAAGTCCAAGTGCTATTGCTGTTGCTAATAATGCTTGTTTTTTTATATATTTGTTTTAATTAATTGCTATACGCTGTCCAGACTAATGTTTTATAGTATGAACAGCTATATAAATTCTCGTCATTTGGATTACATGGTAATGTAACCTTACATGGTGAGGCTACTGTTGAAACTGGTCTATCTATTATCAATGTGTATGCTGGGAAATTGACAGACAGACAGACAGACAGAGTAATGGGGCACCCCATTTTGTGCTAGAATAGTTTTCTGCTGACTCAAGGATGGATAGATCTTAACCAGCCCTGGGAAGACGCTCTTTGTCCTTTCTGCTAGGGAGCAGTGGCTGGGAGGGGGGACAAGGTAATTATTCCATAGTACCGACACTATACCTTTTCTTCTTGAGACAGCCAGAAAAGATTAGCATTAGGTGTCACAGCAGAGTCTACTTCATATTAGAGGAAAACAGATCCATGCAGCTTAGTATGATTGCCTGGCTATCCTTGGGATTATGAAATATAGTAGCAGATAGAGCCAGGGAAGAACAGACAACATCAATGATTTCCAATAAAGACATTGCAGTTTAATTGAGACACTGTGTTTTACTAATTGACTGTTAATTTTTTAAACAGCACCCAGGTACTATATGAAAGAAAAACAAAAGCTTAGATTTAATCTGTTGATGCAAGCTGGAAGAACAATGGAGTCACGTCCTAGGAAACTGTATACTTTTTCCGACTGCTATCCTAGCCAGAATGGAAGTGAAGACAGAGAGCGGCCAGGATGAAAAGTCCTTTAGACAGAAAATACTTACACTTCCCGTAGTTTGGGCAGCTTTGCGAAGGCAGAAGGATCAATCTCGGTCAGTTTGTTGTGGCTCAGGTTTCTGTTTTAAAAAGAGACAGTAGTATCAGCAAAAGACAGTTTCTACACTTAGCAAAAACTGGCAATCCTAATTATTCTGGAGTTGCACTGGATAATAATAAAAATAGGAGCAAAGGCAAAAAGAAGGAAACACATGCTTACCACATATATTTCCCCCCCCCCCCCCAAAAAAAAAAGATGCTCCAGCTATGAGCTTTACCCAGGCCCCATTAAATGAAGGAGCTTTTCTGAAGCATTAACAACATGATGGCTTAAAGTGTTTTCTCGATTAATTCAAAAGGCTGAGAGAGATTGGAATTCTGTTTTCCTAGAAGTGAGAACTGACCTATTTCTAGACAATTCAGAAAACAGAATAAAATCAACAGCATTTGCCTGTCCGCCTCCAGCAACTGTCATTCAGTCTCCTGTAGATTAGGGTTTGGTAATCAGGGCTTCTGATAACTGGACCGCGGAGAACACATTCAGTGTAGATGTTAATGTGGTGGCTGGTCCAAACGAACAAGTCATCTCCTTCAAATGTCCCAAATTAGTACTGTGTCCTGGGCCAAAATATTCTCAGTGAGCCCCGCTATCTTCTGTTCCAAGCAGTCCAACTCAACTGATGTCCCAGCATAACGTTTCATAATAGAGACACCATTTCCAACTACAGTCATACAATACCGTAATGTAATCTAGTTTATTAGAACAGTATAATGGCCATATTATTTCTTCCGAGTAGCACTACAGTAGAGAATTTTCCCATGTCACTATCACAGGAGCTTTATCCTGAGATATTTACCACAATTCAAGATTATTTTCCTACCCGCAATAGCCATTGCTGGTTTAAAGACATCAGTGCAGGCTAATGTTCTTTTGTCCTCATGTGCCTTAGTTCATGCTTACTTCTACAGACTTTCTTCATTACAGATAGTCTTCAACTTACAGTGATTCATTTACTGACTGTTCAGAGTTACAATGGCACTGAGAAAAAAGTTTTTCACATTTATAACTGATGCTGTTACCTGGTTAGGGCAATGAAACATCTGCAAGAAAACAAGCAAAATCAGAGAGCACCATGTGTATTCTTCAATGAAAGGTGGAATATAAATCTAACAAATGATAAAATCCATGAAGGTTGTTTCTAAGTAATGTGCAAATAGCACAATTCTCTATTGAGGCATTGGGTTACTGATGCTCAATTCCTAGTAAATCCAGACCCAAGAGTGCAGCCTAAGCTATTGTTTTATTGTCGTATCCAGCAAAATGTCAGCTCCACTAGGTAGGAAAAACCAAGAAATCAACTCCACAGGAAGGCCAAAAGTACTTTTATTGAGACCAGGTTTTTATTATTGGCTATAGTAACAGAATCTTGTGAGTCTAACTTGCTTTATGTCTCCCCCTTCTTAGACTCATTAGGGAGATTTCTTCTCAGCCGTTTCCATGCATTTTCTGCTTGTTTTGGACTCACAATTTGTTTTTCCCCCTCATTGCTTTGGTAACGGATCTTGCCTATTTCTGTCAAGGTCATCTGCATCTTCTACTTTTTACAAAATTAATATCATTATTTTCCTCCCCTATAGCAACCTGGGTTAGCTGTAAATAGAAGTGGTGACCAAAATCTTAAAATAATATTCTCGAACCCCACCAAAGAGATTTATAATACCCTTTATTTACTCTGTTGTGTTTACTTGCAACTTTTATCATTTCTGCAAAAGTCTTACCTTTCCCTCCTCAGTTTGCTGGGGGGGCCAAGAAAATAATGACAAGGTTATAGGAGAAGCAACTAAAGCTTCTGTCTTCTGAAGCTTTTTGTGAAATTGTTAAAAATAGATTTGCTGGATCAGATAAAAAACCTATCTAGCCCTGTATTCCGTTTTCCCATGCTGTTTCCTGGCAGGCCCCGAAAACATTGGGATCATCTCATTCCTTTTCTCTGGCAAACTTTATTCAGAGACTCGGTGCCTCTAAAACAGAGTAGCATATACTTTGCTTCTAGGAAGAAGAGCAATTGATACCTTTATCTTTTTGATATTATCAACAGGATGAAGACCAATTAATACCTCTACCTGTCATGATATTATCAACAGTCTGATAAAGTCAAAATTACCAGGATCTTATATTTTCATTGAATCAGAAGGAGTTATTTACACTTCTAAATCCCATCCTTTGCTTAATTTAATGCAACAGTATTAATTAAATAATATACTAGTACTTATATTCTTCATTATTACTACCTCAGCTTTTGTTCATTTTTATTGGCTAGATTTCTATTTCACCTTTTTTTCACGAGCTTGAGGTAGTATACACAGCCCATTTCCCCTCCAAACACACACACACAAACAATAATTATCCTGTATTATAAGTTGAACAAAGAGAATTATTGGCCCAAAAAATCTTGTTAAGTTCTGCATCAGAGAGTGGATTTCAACATAGGCCTTCTTGGTTGAGCAAGGAAACAAGCATCTCTTATTTACCCTCTCAAGTCCTTTACTATGTTGCTTTCTCTTTTTTTTTTTTTGGGGGGGGGGGAGAACACACATCACTTTAAACAACTTCTCACTATGCATATGTGCTACTTTGGAGATAACACTGGTAGCATATGATTCTGAAAGTGTGCCAGGCTGTTAAAGGATAAAATAAGGCTAGCAAATGGAAGAAAACACCACCACCCCAAACCCCTGCTGTTTTCGAAAGACCTGAGTTTTTTTTGTGTGTGTCTGGGATAGAAATCAACACGGATTCAAAGAGGTTTATATACTGAATGAAAAAAAAAAACAAAACCAGCAAATTGCGGCTTAAAAAATTCCAAGGTACTTCTAAACCTGAAACAGTATCTCCCAATCAAGAAGAGATTAAACAAAAATACAATTTGTCCGGCAAATCCCTTGCTTTAAAAAAAACGCAAACCAGAAAGACAGGTCTGAGCTGGTCTGCATCGTAAAGAGAAAAAGAAGCAAGTAACGTGGATTTTATTTTCTAAAAAGGAATGCAAACATGACTGCAAAATCAGACACATTCGTGTTAAGAATAGCATGTGTATTTTTAACTGCAAAATTTCACGTTGTCATTAAAATTTTCATCAAGCTCTTTAGTGCCTTTAGAAAACAAATAAGGAACATACAGTATGTGGCTGTTGAGTTTAAAAGGGAGAGACATATGGTTTAACAATTGTTTCTTTCTTTCTGTTGTGATGTACTTTGATATAATTAAGAACTGAATAACTCAGTCTCAATACTGAAATTTTGAACTGCGTTCAAAATATGTTGCTGTCTCATACACAGTATATAGAAGGTCTCAAGTTCAACCTCTCGATTATAAATTACTTTGTAAAAGTCTAGAGAACGATTGCCAGTCGGTATTTAAAACAGTGAAATAGAATGGCTCATTGGTGTATAATATGTGATGTGTTTTGATTCAAAACATTCTGAATTCGGCCTATTTCTAGTGCAAAACTCTTGTGCCCAGACCAGGGACTCCTCCAAGTGTGTAAAAAGACACACAGATACACTTGATTGTATACTAGCATTGTTAATTGTGATGCCTTCCTTGGCTGCTATTTGTTTTCTTATGTGATATTGTTCACCTCCCAGAGTCACTTGTTGAGATGACAAATCGATTAAATAAATAAATAATAAAACAGTTGCTCCCTGCGCACCATATGTTGCTTCAAGCAGACCAAGATATTTAAATCGTTTTAGAAGCATATGCTTGAAACCACCCATTCTGTCCGTACAGCAGACTATTTCAAATTAAACACAATCTGAATTGAAAGGTTTTGCACATGCTTACTAGAACAGTTTGGTTTTGAAATCCACATTATATGTCTCTGTATATTGCAAATCTGCAAAAGTTCATATATGGAACAGCTGTATAAACAATCTGATTTAGTCCTGTTGTATAAGAAGTAGAGACATCTATCCATCTACAGCAGTGGCCCCCAAACATTTGGGCACGAAGGACCGTTTCGGTGGAGAGAATTGTTTCTGTGGACTGGAAGGGGCGTGGTTTCATGTATTGCCTACATCCTGTGGATGGGGCTTCACTTGTTTACGTGGCCTGGTTTCTGGCATGCTGTGGACTGGTGCCAGTCCACGGACTGGGGATTGAGGACCCCTGATCTATAGCATTCTCCACTTCTTATGTCTATATAGATTCTCAATTATCCAAAGGTCATGGTTGTCCCAAAAGTACTTTTCCAAAAGGTAATCGTACTTTGTTTTTTTAGGCAGAGATCCCAGCACGGCACATATGTAGTCTGGGGTGAGTTTAGTTCTGTCACCTAATGTGTTGTCTGGTAGCAGTTGTTTCTTCATTACTGTGACAGCTTCAGTTGTGACAGATGAAGAGTAAAGTGGCATCCTAAGAAACCATTGTCTCATCTGAATCCAGTTTTAGTTCCCAAATCTTGCTGGCAAAGTACAGTTTGTCTTTTGGGACTCCACTTAGTCATTTTTTGAAGATTTCAAGTTAGTCTACTCTCTGCATTTTCAGGACACAGCTCCTTCCACTGACAAGGTGGGTGAGTGACAGCTAAGAGGAAGAGAAGCAGTCCAGGAATATATGTTGGCGCCAAATGCCACTTCCATTAAACATTTTGTCAGCCTTTGTCCTAAACCGGCTTTTCATCATTTCCCACAGAAAAGGAACCAGGAGCCAACAGAAGAGAATATTAATAGTTGAACTATAGAGTCCTTGGTACTGTCTGAGCTTGGCTGCTTACTTGCAGACGTTTGATTACCCAACTATAGATAACATTTTATAAAGATGTTGGGTTATGAAACATCTGCAAGGAAATAACCAAGCTCAGACAGCACTAAGGATTTCACAAAACCAGGAGCTTTGAACAATCAAAATTTCACAAGAGGAATCTCTCTACTAATCAGCCCAGAGAGCGCTCCCTTGCCTGCAGCTTCCTGAATAGTCACCCCACCGAAATCCAAGATATCTTTATAGATGCTTTAGCAGAAGAGAATCTGGTACACACATGGCTGGACTTCAATTGAAAGTCTCTGAACTGCTGTTGAAGGGACAGCATAGAGCAAAACACCAACAATGTCCCCTTCCTGAATTAACAGAACCTGCAGCTTTTTTGACAGCATGCATTTCAACCCATTACATCATTTTTGCAGACGGAAAGAGGCCTTTTGTGATCTTCCTTTCTCCTCTGCCTTGCAAGAGATTCTGGAACAGGAAACTGTCTAATCTAGAATCAATTTCCACACCCGCTTTTTCAGAAACATTCTTTATCAAAAACACAGGGCAGAGTAGGATGTCTGCAGAAGATGTGTTGCAGGATTCAATACGGATCTAGAATCCTGCCAACCATGAACAGTGGGCCTAAAAGGATTACTCATTCAAACATAATTCCATTCCGTATGAAATGTATACAGTACTTTGACGTCACTGGATAAAAAAGGAAAGGCCACATCAGATTAGATATTTAATATATTTTGGGCTTACTCTTGGGAGATTCTTGTACAAAAGTCTTCAAAAAGAATAAAATAGCAAGATTAGTCAATATCCATCCTTTTTTCTCTCTCAGAATTTGTGGTTTTACAGCATATGAAAAAGCTAATAATTTTATGCTTCTAATATTATCCTCCTAAACTGTACTTAGCATTGACGGAATCCTTTTCTTTATTCTCTCTTCTTGATACTCTGATTTTAACAGAATCGTAATTTTTAAGCACATGAAACTAAGATCAATGTATAGAAACAAGACAATGTATTAAGATTTATAATAACATAATAAAAAGAGGGAAAGTGTGCAGTTAGTCCTCAATTTCAGTTATTCCTTTAGCAATCATTCAATGTTGCAATGGACTGAAAAAAGTGACTTACAACCTCTCTTTGCATTATAGAATAGAATAACAGAGTTGGAAGGGACCTTGGAGGCCTTCTAGTCCAAGTCCCTGCTGAGGCAGGAAACCATTTACCATTTCAGACAAATGGTTGTCCAATCTCTTCTTAAAAACTTCCAGTGTTGGAGCATTCACAACTTTTGGAGGCAAGTAGCTCCAATGATTAATTGTTCTTGTCAGGAAATTTCTTAGTTCTAGGTTGCTTCTCTCCTTGATCAGTTTCCACCCATTGCTTCTTGTCCTGCCCTCTGGTGCTTTGGAGAATAGCTTGACTCCCTCTTCTCTGTGGCAACCCCTGAGGTATTGGAACACTGCTATCATGTCACCTCTACTCCTTCTTTTCATTACACTAGGCATACCCAATTATGACTATTACAGCATCCCCATGTGATCAAAATTCAGATGCTTGGCAACCAGCATGTATTTATGACATTGGATCATATGATTGCCGTTTGCAACCTATCCAGGCAGCTTATCGCAAGCAAAATCAATGAAAAGTTAAGATTTGCTTAATGACCACCTGATTCACTTAGCAACTGCAAACAACTTAGCACTTAGCAACCATTGCCAAAAAAAAAGGTCATAAAATCAAGAGCAGCTCACTTTAGAATCGCCTTGCTGAGCAACTAAAATTCTGGTCCAAATTGTGATCAAAAGTGAAGGATTACTTATAGAATGCTCTTCTTCCGTTTGCAGCTCAAAACACTCAGGCCTTTTGAGTTTCAAAAAGATCCCAATGCACATTTATAGCCATGAGCAATATAGGCCATCAGGAAAAGCCCTTTTGTCGAAATTCCTGTTGCCTTTACAGCATGTAAGAAAGGATTTTCAATGGCTTCCAGGCTGTGGACTGTGCTCCCTTAGGAATTGTGTTTAGACTTCATTCTCTTTACCTTTAAAAGTTCTATAAAGATTCCTCTTTCACCAGGCTCCTTATTGTTCAGTTTTAGGTTCTATTTGTTGCTTTTCATCTACTCTGATTTTTTTTGCTTACATCCTGTTTTTATTTTCTAAATATTGTTGGGAGCTTTGAATACACACTAAAGAAGAAAGGCAGGATATAAATCAAGTCAATCAGCAGATTAATTATCTGTGGCTAACAATCATAAACATAACCAATGGAACAGCTTGCCTTCAGAAGATGTAGGAGCTTCATCACTGGAGGCTTTCAAGAAGAGACTGCACTGCCATCTGTCAGAAATGGTGTAAGGTCTCCTGCTTGAGCGGGTGGGGGTTGGACCAGATGACCTACAAGGTCCCTTCCAACTCTGTTGTTCTGTTAAACTATATCCATCCAGAAACAAAAGAAGCATTTCTCTCTGGACTGGATAGCAGTTGATGGTGAAAAGAAATGTGACTTCTTAGATTCACGTCCACAGGGGAAAACAGACTTCAATCTGATCCAAAAAGATTCCCAACATATTTTAGCCTCAAGGGATGCTATTTTTCCAAGATGGATACCAAACTGTTCTCTTCTAAGATGTTCATTTAAAAAAATGGGATATTACAAAAGATCCAGAGGCCACCCTGAAAAGATAGCTTTGCCCACCTATGTTTTACATAGCTACCTATCCACAGTGTGGGGGAGTTTTGATAAATATTCAGACTATAAAGACGTACTTGATTTGCAAGTGGATTTTTCAAAAGCAATGGAAATTACACAGGTTGGTGGAACTCAACCATCCAAGTGAAAACTACGGAAAATGTAATTGCAAACAGAACCGATTTAATAAAGAAATTCATTTATTCATGGTTACGTTCTCGTACAAGATGAGCATCAACGTCAACTAATGATAAAATGAAATGTACAGATATCATGATTAACTTGATTTATGCTGAACCCAGAAGTTTCTTTCTTTAAATCTAATTAAAAGATGCAGGCTATGTCACCTAAACTGAAGCAGAACAATGCAGTAATGCCAAGCATGCTCATATCATTGAGATTTTTCAGGCATGCATTTCTTCCATAGTCCCATGAACCGATATATATGTTTTTAATAATTAGAAGACTTTTTTTTTTTTTGCTCAGAAATAAAATCCCACTGATTTCAGGAGGTCTGTATCACAAGTATGCATAAGTAAGCATCCAACTGCAGAGGCTGAAAGCTATTATGAACTGGTTACATTCTTAAGACACACTGTGTGTTTGTGCAGGTGGTGATAGTAGTAGGGGGTGCTGTTAACATATGTGCATCCATCCCAAAAAAAGAAACCTTCGGATTTTTTAAAAATATAAGGCGTAGATCTGCATAACTCCCAAGTCAAAAACAAACATACCACATTTGAGCTTCAGTTCTCTGCAAACTACAGTTAAATCCTGCCAGTTTCAATGGGAAAACTATCTTACAAAATGGATTCAAAGATATTTTTTTTAATCCATATTGAATTCAGAAGTAGTACAGCCTTCAAATCGGGGACTCCTTGAAGGAAAAAAGTCAACTTTTACTGCAAACATGTGCAGGCCCCCTATTCAGAATTAATTTAAAACACCAGCGAGTTTTAAATTCTGAAGAGCAAAATGTTTATCAAGAAAGCAAACAAAAAAGTTAGGTGGGAATTTCTTGAGGATTATTTTGCTTTGAGTTGATCTTTTAAAGGCAGGCAACTGAATCAGTTAACAGTCTTCCTTTAATCCTATATGAACATTGAGTGAAAAAAGCTGATTGAAATTAATTTGCATTTTTGGCATCGATCAGCAACTTCTCAGGCACAGAGTATCTTAATTTGGTGCAGTCAAAGACACTAAGACAAATTCTTGCAGGTAATTGTTCTGAGATCTAATCACTACGGGCCAAGGGAATTGATAACTGAAGTCATCAATTATGGAAGATGTCATAAAATGCACAAAATAAAATGCATGTTTTATTTTGGAAAGACTCGTTGTTAAGCTTATACCAGCAAAAATGCATGGATCGCCATAAGAGTGCACAGGAGGGAGGGAGAGAGGGAGAGAAGAAAGAGAGAAGAGAGGAGCTGTAACATTTCAGAATTAACAGATGTTCCAATCTAACTATTCCCAAACCTCAACCTGACGTCAGCTTTGAGAAAAAGAGAACAAAATGAATCCACTTGTTTTGTAAACAAACTTCTGCGCGACACGCAGTTTAATTGTTAACAACATTTCTCAATGTAATTTCGCACTTTGGCAAATCAGAGTAAAGACACTGTCTTCCTTTAGAAGACAGGGACTGGGGAGCAGTGAGGGTTCACTTATGGTCCCAGCCAAAGGCTTTTCCAGTCATTGAACATGGACGGATCCTGCCTGCTTCTGTGAAAATGAAACCACAAATCAAATCAAATCAGCAGTGCTATTTTGGAGCATAGACACAGTCACTCCTAAGGATATTTACTCGATTTCCTGAACAGATTTCTCTCCCTCTCTTCGTGTGTAGCAACCAAGGACTGAGCTGTAAAATTATTTCCTAAAGCAAGAACTTGAAAGGCTGAATGAACTGTTTAAAGACTCAAATTAGTGACATTTCTCTCAGAGTAACATCCACAAAAGAAGCACACTTATGTACCCTTTTCTCAACAATCCTGACTGTCAGGTTCATGTTCATAGATTTTCTCTAGATCTTTCCTTCTTAGGTGGCAGCGTCAGAAGAAGCAATGACAAAGAGGATTATTTCTTGACTGTGGAATTCCTGTCCACTGAAAATCTGCCTAGGAATCTCACAGCTGGTTCTCCTTAATGAATTACGAGTTAGATAAAATTTTGATTAGTTGTAAAACTGGATTTTGTTACGGTTGTGCTCTATTAGCACAGCTCTGACTAGATGGGAATTTTTGTGAAGGGGAAAAAAAATGTCCGCCTGCTAGAACGTCACACTGAGAATGGAAAGCGGTATAAAATATTTTAAACAAAATGTGTTTCAGGGTTGTGAGAGCTGGTGCCAAGGCAAGCAGTCTCCCATTTGCAGTTTCCTTCTTTGTTGTGGTACATGGAGCTAAAGTTTGAAGGTTTGTCTAGACAGTGTCTGTGCAGCAGAAGCGTAGTTGAGTATTACATATGGGATGAAGCTGGAACAAATAAGATCTGGTGCAAGAATAACAGAATGTAAAATCTTGCCAAATTATCCATCCATCCCTCCGTCCATCCGTCCATCCATCCATCCCTGTTATATTTTGCTACAAGTTCTCAAAGTCTAGCCATCAGTAAAGCAATAATTAAATTTCACCGAAAGAAAATGATTCAGAATAGTAGATATATTAGAACAAATTGCAAGTGCAGCCATATGCCAGGATTTCACCCTCCCTCTTCCATTTAGTCTTGACTCCTGGTTACTGCCTAAACATGTCCCTGCAGTTTTCTTAGCAAGATTTCATAAATATTTTGCCCTTGCCTCCTTCCTACAGAGAGAGGGACCGGCCCAAGGTTACTTTGTGCCTAAGGCACGACTAGAACTCCCCGTTTCCAGGCTGGTACTTTAATTGTTTGCACTAAACTGGATTAAGAGTCTTGTTAAAAGTGAGATACCCAGAAAATGTGGATGATAAAAAGGATGCCTGGTGCAAAAAAGAAGCCAACCTATTTTAATTCGCTAGAGAGTATTACTAATGAAAAGGTCCTAAGAAGCCACCATGCTTCTCCTCGGCAAAAGCTGTAAGTCACAAGAGAAACATCTCATGGGATACAAGGAGAGACTGTCTCAAGGGTAAACAAGTGGTTATGAAGGCGAAATAAATGAACAAACATTACGAACAACCATCAAATTATAAAACTAACACTGTAAACCACACCTGCATCAATAACAAGAACTATTTTTGGCTCGGTGAACAATTATTTTTCCTCACGGTCACTCACGCCTCGATCACTTCCCAGTTGGACTACCGCAATGCACTTGGGGGAGGGAGGCGAGAGAGCTGCTCTTGAAGACCACCCAGAAGTTACAACTGATTCAGAATGCGACAACGCATGCGGAATTGTGTACCTCTAGGTTTGCCTAATGTTACACCTCTGTTGCATGAGCTGCCCTGGCTCCCAATGGCATCTTCTGGGTGACATTCAAGGTGCCGGTTCTTACTTTTCAAGATCTATGTAGCAAAGGGCCAGGTTATTTGAAGGACCACCTCTCTTCGCTGGTGGGAATCTCCGCTCATCCCACCAGATTTGATATGAGTGGGTGACAGTCAGGTTCTTCCCCTTAAGTGTTACTATCTTGAAGGATCTTAAGACGCTTGCCTTAATTGTATCAGCTCCTATCCTATCGAATAGCCTTTCTCTTGAGATCCAGCCAAGCCCTACCTTTTAAACCTTCTGGAAAGCTGTGAAGAGCTGGCTATTTTTTCAAGTGTTGGGACAGGGTGAAGTCAGAGTTGGAAGAGACTGCTGTGGATTGCATCCAGCGAGTTTGGGTGCGGTACCAGGTGTTTTTGTTTGTTTGCATTGGTTTCTTTCCATTCTTTGTGCGATACTGTTTTATATTATGGCCGTGCTCCATGCAGAATTTTGGTTTTATGATGGACAGCCATACAAATATTTTGAAATATTTGGAGGGAGATGGGCTGTTCTTAAATATGACAAAATAAATAAAACTACGAAAGTGACAGACCTTCCTCACATTTGGGGGGTTGTTTTTGCTTTCCAACTAAAGTAGGAAGAAAGCAGTAGTGCAGAATACAAGAAAAGTGGATTATATGGTTGGTTGGTTGGTATATATAATTCTTCCACTTGTCCAAGAAAATTAGAACTTCAACCGCAATACAGGTAGTCCTCAACTTATGGGCATTTGTACAACAACAGTTCAAAGTTGCAACAGTGCTGAAAGAACCTGGGTTATGACCTGTTCTCTAAATCACCAGTCCCCAACCTTTGTAGCTTGGGAGCCCAGCTGGGGGAGGGCAGAGAACTGGGCCGCATGAGCGGTGGCCAGCACGCAGGCGTACACAGCTCTTGCGGGAGTGGCGGGCCAGCACGTGCACGCACAACTCAACTTGTGTTAGCGGCAGGCTGGCACGCACACGCACAAGTGCCCATCATTCACGCAAGTTAAGCTGCGCACGTGTGCACACTCTGACCATCCACTTGCATGGCCCAATGCTGAATAGGCCACAGCCCGGAGCAGGCCGTGGCCTAAGGGTTTGGGACCCTTGCTCTAAATTATGCCCACTGCATCATCCCCATGGTCACATGATAGTGATTCAGGCACTTGGCAACCGGCTTGTATCTACAATTGCTGCAGCTTCCTGTAATTATATGATGATGATTGCGACCTTTCCAGTCAGCTTCTGACAAGCAAAATCAATGGAAAATCCAGCAGGAAACGTCACAAATCACAAATGTGATGTCTTGATTAACGATCATGGTGATTTGCTTAAGGATGGACTTTTCCGGTCCCAATTGTAAATCGAGGACTACCTGTATAACTAAGGTATCACTAAAGTAACCCAAACCTAAGATTTTGTCTTCAAGCTGCAAAATTACTGTAAGTCACAAAGCAGTAGTACAAACAAAGCTTTCACTTCTAATGTTCTAAGAAAGGAAACTTTCTGTCCTGTCTTTAAAAGCATGGTTCTGCCATTATGCTTGCATTAAACAAAATGAAAAATTCAAAAGTACTCAAACTTAAAAAGTAGCTATTTTAAAAAAAGGTGTCCAATTTCTATAGCCGTGTGCCTTGTCTCCTTCTAAGAAATCAATGGCTAATAAGTTTGGTCCCCGCCACGGTAGGATTTTATTACTAATAAAGCATCAGGGAATATAATACATTCTGCAAACTAAAGTGACATACAGGGAAGTTAATCCTTGAAGATATTAAGGAATTAATTCCTTCCTTCCTTCTTCCTTCCTTCCTTCCTTCCTTCCTTCCTTCCTTCCTTCCTTCCTTCCTTCCTTCCTTCCTTCCCTTCCCTTCCCTCCCTCCCTCCTTCCTTTTTGCTGTATTTGGATATGCATATGTACATGTATGGGAGTCTACTCTTGTTCAATCTAATGCCCTCCAGATATTTGTGATCACATCTCTAATCCATCCCAACCAATGCATTTATATCTAGCAGGAGATAAACGTTGCTTTTTCAAATTATATGTTCACCTTCACAAGTTCTAGTGGTACTAAAATATACGTTCTTCCCAGTTATTATACTTCCAAAGGTTTACATTAGGCTAGTCTTTGACTTACAACAGTTCATTTGGTGACCCTTCGAAGTTACAACAGCATTGAAAAAAGTGACATGACCATTTTTCACACTTATGACTGTTGCAGTAACTCCGTGCTCATGTGATCAAAATTCAGACACTTGGCAACTGTCACATAGTTATGACGGATGTAGTGTCCCGGGGCCATGTCATCATTTTTTTTGCAACCTTCTGATGACCAAAGTCAATGGGGAAACCAGATTCATTTAGCAACCTTCTTACCAATTGGACAACTGAAGTGATTCACTTAACAATTGTGGCAAGAAAGGTTGTAAAATGGGGCAAACTCACTTAACAAATGTCTCGCTAGCAACAGAAATTTTGGGCTTAACTGTGGTCGTAAATCAAGGACTACCTGTATCAAGTGTATCTTAACCATGCTATTTCTAGCTCATGGGGTATCTTTGATGCACTCATTGACTCCCTCTCATCTTGATCTCTTTTACAAAGTTGTTATAGGAATAAAACAAAAGAGACATACACCTCTCTTCAATATGTTGCTTTGGGCTTCTAGTTAAATGGCAGGATATAAATAAAATGTAATAGTAACACATCAGCCATAATACAATGGTTCTTCAATCCCCCACCCACTACACATCTATAAAGCAGCATTTTTCAAACTTGACTAACATGCGTGGATTTAAATTCCCAGAATTCTGAAAGTTGAAGTCCACTTATCTTAAATTTGCAGAATGCTATAGAAAAAACATCAATCCCCTGTTGTATGTTGATCTTAGATACTCCACAATAATCGTTTGTTTGGTCTATCACACTAATTTGGTAGAGTGCTTCTCTCCACCTTGCCATTTCTTTAATTTTAAAAATACATTTCCTTTGTACGATCAGCCCTCTTGGCTTCTGAGAATGCTATCAAAACTTCGCTTTGCCTCCAGGCATTACAGCCAGGAATTTAGGGGGGAACCAATACACATGTGCCTGTTTTTGTGCAATTATTATATAGTACCTTGTTATTTTTCCTCTGAGCCATTAAAATTAAAAATGGTTATTTTTAAATTTGGTTCTAAGTTTTCTATATTATTTCTGTACTCCTTGTTCTTCAGCTAGCCATTATATATTTAATATGGCCAATCACATATACTTTAAAATAAAAGCAAATAAATAAATACATAAACCAGCAAGAAGAGAAGATGAGACTGAACAGCAAAACTGGGCAGCCAGTTTTAAAATATATATCTTTTTTTAAATTGTATGTAATCCTTCCTTGGTGTCATCCGTAAGCACTTCATTTCAGCCCAAACTATTTTGCACAATCAAAACAATGGAAACATTTTGGCATAAAAAATATCAAGTTAAAACAGGATCCAGTTCGTAGGAACAGGCATTGAATACCATTTGAAAATTTAAATGGAATGCGAAGAGCTTCCCAATATACATTCTACACTGAGTCATTCATTTATTTTAAATTTGTCAAGCCTGATCAACAACCATACAGATAGCTAGATATATACCTTGAGGGATTTCAACACCTGTGTGTAGGTGTGCACGTCGCAAGCATAAATGAGTTAACAGATCGTTTGTCACTGCAGCTGTTCTCCAATATCAGATTGAGATTGATAGGATTTAAAATGAACATCAGCGGGAATAATATATTTATATTTCATGGCAGACCATTATAGCCCAGATTTTTATTTCATGTTAGAAGACAATTTGAGAGCGCAAGTTTGGATTTGTTTTAAAAAACAAATCTCACTTTGGACATGGGCAAATGGGTACTGTATGATAGTACGATGTTAAGTATGATACATACAACTTACAACCACAGTTGAGACCAGAATTTATGTTACTAAGTAATAAATTTGTTAAGTGAGTTTTGCCCCATTTTATGACTTTTCCTGCCACATTTGTTGAACGAATCACTGCAGTTGTTAAATTAGTAACGCAGTTGTTAAATGAATCTGGCTTCCCCAGGACACTGCAACCGTCATAAATGTGAACCAGTTGTCAAGCATCTGAATGTAAACCGAATGACCGCGGGGATGCTACAATGATCATAAGTGTGAAAAATGGTCATAAGTCACTTTTTTAATGCCGCTGTAACTTCAAAAGGTCCCTAAATGAACTGTTGTAAGTCGAGGACTAC
This sequence comes from Oxyrhabdium leporinum, assembly GCA_032468155.1. Taxonomy (NCBI): domain Eukaryota; kingdom Metazoa; phylum Chordata; class Lepidosauria; order Squamata; family Cyclocoridae; genus Oxyrhabdium; species Oxyrhabdium leporinum. The sequence continues at coordinate 40,049 of JANHFL010007461.1, forward strand.
CTGCATTACAATAGGAGGATAATATTTTAAGCAAAACCCAACAGTTTATGGCGGTGTTTCTCAACCTTAGCAACTTGAAAAGGTGTTGACTTCAGCTCTTAGAATTGAAGGATGGAAAATTCTGGGTGTTGGAAACCACACCTCTGAGTTGTTTGGTTGAGAAAGACTGATCTAGGGGATAACTGGAAACAAGACAAAGAACCCCATTGGAAGGTTGTTCTAGAGTCAGCCATCACCTTCGTTGCTCTTTACTGTTTTAACTCCAAGAAGATATTCCATGTTTTCGAATGGTGCCTGAATCTGATAAAGGCAGACAACAAACTAAGATTAAAATCCTGACACAATAAAAATCCTGTTGTTCCAAAGGACAGGCTATATACTCTGCTTAATAAATCAAGTTTATAACTTGGGAGGGCTCCTCGATCTTAATCTTCAATTAGTGGCAGTGGCAAAAAATGTTCTTATAAAATTACTAAGCCAGCTGCAAGTGGAGTCAGTCTCATTGGCCAAGAATTAGTCATGCCTTAGTCACATCACACATGAACTGTAATGCCCTCAACATAGGAGAAATGCAAGTTGTTTTTTTTTTTTAAATCATGATAATCATTCCTGTTTTTGATAAGATGGTGGTGAATAACTGTTTGTAATTCAGTTTACACGGAACAAAGATACCATGGACAGCCCAGAAAACATACAAATGGATCCTAAAACAAATCAGTTCAGACGCAAATGACCAGAGCACAAATGATCTTACTTTGGACACCTTGTGCAAATATCAATTCTCTAGGAAAGGCTCTCATGAAGGGAAAGTTAGAAGGGAAAAGAAAAAGATACAGACCATCATGAAGACTGATCTATGGGGTGTCCAAGAGTCAACAAGAAGTTGACTAACCAATCTACACGACATATTAAACAGACCTAGTAAGTTTAGGAAAATGTTCATTCTGCAGGGTGCCCTGCTCATTTGCACATGATCCAAGTACACTATCGAAAACTGACTGAGTCGGAACTAAAGGCGTGTTTAAAAGTTTCATTTTAGAAGCAGGCCGTCAACTTGCTGGTTTTTAATTGGGCCCAGTTCAAATATTAATTCTGTGTATTTCATTTTTTTTTTAATTTTGTGGATTCTACTGATATTAGGTTTTGATACGGAGTTATGTTTATATGCAATCAGCGTTTATTGATATTGAACCTTTTTCAACAAAAACATTTGTGTCTCTTTTTAACGCTAGATTTTGTAGAAATCATTTCAAACATCTGCCACCACATGTTCCAAAGCGCCTCTTTTCAAACTGTGAAAGCAGCCTCGTCCTTTGCCAGGCTCATATAGCTGTTTCCAATTATCCCAAATGTGCTTTTCCAAAAGGGAACTGGCCTTTCTTGGTTTTCTTCTTTGAAAATGTTTCACTTCTCATCTAAGAAGCCTCTTCAGTTCAGGTCACGTTCCCATGTTGAAACTAGTACTTTAAAGTCTGTGCATGTTTTAAATATTTAAAAAAAGAATGTCAACATGTCAATAAACAAATATGCCATGCCCAGATTGCATGCCTACTTCCCTGAGAAAAAAGCCAAGACTGATCATCAAAATGCAGACCAAAAAACCCCCCAAAATAAAAACCCCACCCTAAAGAAAGCAAGGTTGGGTTCCTGAAAGGTTGCCAAGAAATATCTTTGAAACCATCATTACTCGAAACATCACCTTTAAAATAGGAAATAACAGTGACAGTCATCTATAGTCATGTTCACAGACACCAGACAGGGATGATTACAACGGAGGGGGCATCTTATGAAATAATAGGCCTGCCAAAATCTGTCGTTTGGTATTTATCGTCTAATGTTTTGCAATCAGATCTGAAGTTCTTAGGGAAAGCCAAGTGTCTAGACCAGAGCTCTGCCACTTTTTCTTGTAGTGGGCTGCCTTGGTTATTTGAATGATTTGCTCGGGTTACACTCCAAAAAAGTAGGGGGTCAGGCTAGGACAAAAACTAAATTTGATTTGATTTCATTGACATTTGCATTCACATTTAAAGTAAGTACAGCTAATATGATTTACTCTCAAACTTAAATTGAATTCCTCCCCTCTTTTGTCCAAAACGATAATTGGATCATCACTTCTAGATGCATGGCTGGCTGAGGAGTCGAAGCCCAGAATCTTAAAGTTGTCAAGTTTGGCAACTCTTAAGATTTTGGATTTCGACTCCCAGAAGTTTTGAGGTCCCCTTGGTCAAGAACTTCTGGAAGGTGACTTCCATGCAGAGTGAATGCATCCCTGAGAGAGGGGATCTGTTGGATCTGAAGCCATTGCTGGATTCAGTGAAACTAAACCATTTTCTAGCTGTGGGGTGGGGTAGAGTAGAGTAGAGTAGAGTAGAGTAGAGTAGAGTAGAGTAGAGTAGAGTAGAATAGAATAGTAATTGGAAGGGACCTTGGAGGTCTTCTAGTCCAACCCTCTGATGGCCCTAAACGTTCATAAATAAATATATAACCTTGGGAACTATCAAAGGAAGCCCTAGTAAAGGAAATCTAATGCAATGCCAGTAAGAAGCATGATGGGCAAAAAGCTTGCCAAGAAATTATACTTCACAAAAGCAGCTTTCATTTGACCTGGAAGCCAGGCTTTAACTTTACGAGCGAACTCAGCCTCTGACGCATTTGTTTTGCTTGTTAAATGTGCCCACATCCCAAAGGATGTTTAAATCCATATCATAATTATGAACATGTGACCAACTTTAAAGGAAAAAAATGGTGTTTGTTTAGATTGAACTGCGAAACTTAAGCATTGTTTCTCATTACGGTAAGTGTAAGCTAAATCCTCAAATAGGAAGTACCTGTGCCACAACAAAAGAAAGGAAGCTGATGAAGTCGACACCAGGCTGGCAATCAGATCCCACCACTCAGCCCTCTGTGCTGCTCTCTTGGGACCACAGTCACCATCACAGCTCTTCACTCGACCTCAAACATGGAAGTTACTACAAAACCGCTGGATCAAGCCATTGGAAGCGCTAAATTGTTCTACTCTTGCTTAATCCTTAATTCCAGGGTCAAGGTCTTCAGAAGGATCAAGAACAGACAGGTGGTCCTCAACGTACGACCACAACTGAGCCCAAAATTTATGCCGTTAAGCGAGAAATGTGCTAAGTGGGTTCTGCCCCGTTTTGCGACCTTTCTTGCCACATTCGTTAAGCGAATTGCTGCAGTGGTTAACTTAGTAACACGGTTAAGTGAATCCGGTTTCCCCATTGACTTTGCTTGTCAGACGGTCACAAAATGGGATTGCGTGAGTCCGGGACACCGCGACCGTCATAAAGACATGTCAGTTGTCAAGCGTCTGAATGTAAATCACGTGACCACGGGGCTGCTGCGACGGTCGCAAGTGTGAAAAATGGTCATAAGTCACTTTCTTCATTTTAACTTCGAACGGTCACTAAGTGAACTGTTGCAAGTCGAGGACTACCTGTACTTCAACTACTGTTGCTGATGATATTATGAAGCTACCTGAAGCAATCACTTTAGACCCTGTGCCTTTAGAAAGAGCGGTACCAAATAGATTAGTCTTCCAAGGATGTATTAATGATCACCCAAAAGACTAAACCAGGGGTCTTCAACCTTGGGAACTTTAAGCCTGGAGGACTTCAACTCCCAGAATTCCCCAGCCAAGTCCTCCAGGCTTAAAGTTCCCAAGGTTGGAGACCCCTGGATAGACTATGGTTGACATCCTGACATTTCACTACATAAATCTTCCCATAGCATCGTTCCGCAGAGTTCCTCGCCAGCCCACAGAGAAAAGGAAGGGCAAAAAAAAAAAATAATAATTCGGAGCAAGCAGTAATTTTGGCTTCCCCAACTCGTTGCGTGTCACAAGCAGGCATGAACTTGTCTCCAGTTCCAATTAGTTATCTCAATCCAGCACCTGTATCTCAACAGTTGGACAATTACTAATCTATCACTGTCTCTCAAGTGGGTGTCCTCCCCCAGCTCGGAGAGCAGACCCTTCACACCTCCTTACTGTAAAGCTGTCCAGAGCAATTACCTTCCTTGGCTAGATAGGCCTGAGAACGCACAGCCGTCTAATTTATAGCTGCAGCAGTCGCAACAGCAGGCTGTTCCTGGGGGCAGAGGTGGCAGGGAAGGGGAACCTGAAACTACTGGAGAAGTGTAGCAGTGTGGGGAACGTAGGATTGTTCATAGGGCTGAAGAAGCGTTGGATGTAAGGGTCTCGGATGATTCACTCCCCTCGCCCTACGGCGACACCACAGTAGACTTGTCTCTTTCCAAACATGTTGCAATGGCCTTAGGGCATTACGTGACTGCCATTATTTATTCCCTCTACAGCTACCTCATGCATATACAGCTACCTCATGCACAGGCTTTTGATCAGAGATCAAATATAAAGTGTGAATGTAATAAACAGGCCCCTCACCAAGGCGCACAGGTGAGGAAGTCACAAACGGATAAAAGGTCTCTGAGGTGAAAAAAGTACAAGCTACAAATACTGGTTGGCTTTTATAGAATGCGTGAACTGCACGAGTCATGACACCTCTCCTTCAACTAAACTAAAACTATTCTGTTTTCCCAGATACAGAATCCATCTCTGCCTCTCTCCTGAAAAGTCACTAAACAAGTTTACTCCATCTCTGGTTACATGATACAAAAAGAGACAGTTGTGAAAATGGGAATACACTGTGATGTGTAATGCAACTGTTGGTGGGATATGTCGACAGAAAGTAATGAGAAATGCCCTTCACGCAACTCAGGAGATACACACAAAAATGTATACAGCTTACAACCATTTGTTTAGTGACCATTCGAAGTTACAACGGCACTGAAAAAAGTGATCTATGAGTATGTAGAGATTCTCAGTCATCCTGGTCATGGTTGTCCCAAGGGTGCTTTTTCAGGAGGCAACTGGATTTTCTTGTTGTTGTTTTTTGAAGACGTTCCGCTTGTCATCCAACATTCCCCACTATACTGTCAGAGCTGAAGAAGCTTCTTGGATG
>JANHFL010007462.1:2859-27185 GCA_032468155.1 Oxyrhabdium leporinum
CTGCCGGGTGTCCCTCTTGAGCGTCCCCCAGGAAATTTCCTCATCAAATTTGCAGGTGACACCTGGGGGGGAGAGGGGAATTGCCAACACTTTGGAATATAGGCCCTCTGCGTTCAGAAGGATCTTGAAAGGCTTGAGCATGGCGCCTCCTCCAGCAAGACGCAGCCCAGTGGGGAGATGAGCGAGGCCCTGCACCTGGGCAAGAAAACCACATGTGCAGGTGTAGCATAGGTGTTCCCTGGGCTCAGCAGCAGCAGCAGCAACCGCGAGGGGGGGGGTCTGGGAGTCCTAGGGGACCCCCGTTCTGAAGTCTGAGCCAGCAGTCTGCAGCAGCTGCCCAAAAAGCCAACCTTTGGGAAACGGCCACTTGGTTGAAGAATCGCCTCTGACGTGTCTGCATTCTACCTTTCGGTTAAAAAGTCGATTTGTGTGATGTAATTCCTCTTGTGGCCGATTCCCTGTGACTTACGGTCCACGTTATCATGTGGAGTCATCGCCATAATGTCATCCTTATTATTCTTTAAGATCTCGCTTTGTTTCTAATTTAATACGGGGCAACTTAACTTAGCTATGCAATAAAATTGTGGACCTTTCGCCGTTTAATAAGCTGAAAATAATCTTTTTGCAGGTAAAACTGATTCGTGAAATTGTGGCCTGCAATGGAATCTTGATAACCTCCTATTCTTACATTCGCTTGTTGCAAGACAGCCTCCAGAGGTACAACTGGCATTACGTGATTCTGGACGAGGGACATAAAATTCGGAATCCCAAGGCTGCAGTTACCCTGGCTTGCAAACAGGTAGGATTCCTTTAAAAGGAAAAAAAGATGGGAAGCCTTGGACTGCTATTTGCCATCTGAGAGCCCTCCTCCCTGTGCAGCATTCCATTAAATAATATCCAAGCCAGGTCTGATACAATACCTTGATGCCTGTGTACCTAATTCAGAGGCAAAGAATATGGAGAGCATAGATTATACGTAACACGAATCCTTGGATTTTTACGTGAAGCGGATTTTACGTGAAGTGAGGTTAATGAATGTAATGAATGAGTTCTAGTAATCTCTGCAAGTAAAGTTTTTCAAAGTACACTCGGCAACAACAGCATTTCCCTCCTTATCTCTACTTCTATAAAGTCCTTTATGACGCTATTTCTTTGCATTGAACAAATTTATCCTCCTGTTTCAAAAGAGGATGGTTGAGGGAGAAGAAGAGAGCGGCTGACTTTCCCAGCCTTTCCAAGAAATATTTTGCTTTATTCAGAGGGAATTCAGTGATAAACTCACTTTGTATCTTTACATATCGTTTGAATTTTAGGAAACACATTCATTAAATAACATAAAAATAATGCTTTGAATTTGGTAGGTCTAAATCTCAAACCTACTAATTCTTACGTGGTTTTGTTCATAAAGAGTTTTTTTAATAAGCAATAAATTACGAGAAAATTATTCGCCATGCATGAAATTGCGTAGGAGGCAGTGCAATTGAGAGTAGTTGAAAAATAGACAGAATCTCAGAAAGAACAATCATTTTAAGTGGAGCAGTTCTGCAAAGATGTTGCGATGATTTTAGTTCATTTTAATCTTACACAGACGGCGCTTTCGAAGACACTGTGTCGAGTCATTCGAGCAGAATTGTGTCTTTTGTTTCAACGGGACGTCACAATTTCTTTTCTTCCCGTTGCAGTTCTCCACTCCCCATCGGATCATCTTGTCCGGGTCACCTCTGCAAAACCACCTCAAGGAGCTGTGGTCCCTCTTTGATTTTGTGTTCCCAGGGAAGTTGGGGACCCTCCCCGTCTTCCTGGAGCAGTTCTCGGTCCCCATAACCATGGGGGGATATTCCAACGCCTCTCCAGTCCAGGTAACGACCGGGAGGGTCCCACCGAAAGGTCCTTCAAACCCCCCTCTGGAAACCCTCTCTCGGCTTTTTGCCGCCAAAAGCATGATGAGAAGGCACTGCTGATTTCGGGATTTATTGATTGTTTTGTTTATGGGAAGAAGGGAACTGTGATAGGCAAGACGGAGCGGTTGAAGATGGCAATTGCGTTGTTCGTAGCTGCTACAAAGAAGAGCGGAAGCCACAACCCACAGACCCCAGATGCCTTTCTTGCTTTTGTGTGTGTGTTATCCTTCCCTGTTTCTTTTATCCTTACTTCCCCATCGTTTCCATGCTGGAATAAAAAAGTATGAGAAAGTCACTGGCGTTTTTCCCTCCCCCCAAAGGTGAAAACTGCGTACAAGTGTGCCTGTATTTTACGGGATACGATTAACCCCTACCTGCTGCGCAGAATGAAGGCAGATGTTCAGATGAGCCTCTCCTTGCCGGATAAAAACGAGCAGGTATCTGTAACCTGTACAATTTCCCTGTTTACTTGTCAACGTGAAGAAATGCTTTGAGCTCCGCAAGAGAAAAGTGCCTGTGGACACACACACAACCTCTCCCTTCCATTGGGTCAGATGTCACCTTCGAAGCCACTTACGACCTAGCAGAATAAAACATTGCCCCCTAAAATTGGGAATAAATTAAGATCAGATCTCTTACAGACAGATGGACCCTCGTTCAAGTAGATAATATTCCTGGAAATGAGTCTTAATTGAAGAGGATGCCAGCGATGGCCACCGGTGGCCCTGGGAAGCATACTGAGCTGTGCGTGCAGGTGACGCTGAATTACAACGCACAGCCCCGCTATTTATTATATGGCATGAATTATTTTGCAAATGCCTCCCACGAAATCTGAAAGTAGAGCCTTCGTTTGTTTGATTTCTATAATTGCTCACCTCGGCAGGTACTCTGGGTAGCTTACTTCATAAAACATCAAAAGCAATTTTCTGATACATCGTTTTCACTCATTTAAATTCTCCTTTACGTTTAGAATCTGCTGCCAGATACCTGAGAAAATTTAGAGCACGTGGTGAATGCCTATCAACAGTTACGTTACAAGAGAAGAAATCTGTTCATTTTATAACCTACTTTTCTATTCCAGTGAATACTTAAAACTTCCGGTAGTTAACTTTAAAAGCGTAGGTTAAAATTAAAATCCCGTTGCCCCAAGGACTGTGACGTGTGCGCTGGTATTTGAGAGTGGCATCTCTTGGTAGGGGATTGCCATATTGCTTGGGCTAGAGCACTCCGATATCCACAGACGGGGACTCGTCTCACAAGCTGGAATTAATTAAAAGTTACGCTTGCAGATACAGTGGGATTCCCTTCTGCCTGACATGGGCCTGACATATCTGCGAGTTCTCCTAGACAAGCCGAGGGGTTTGGAGATTGGCACCGCGGAGATGCCGGTCCCAATCACGAAAGCCCCACGTGGTAAACTCTTTGGGAGAAGATGCGCATTTGTGGTTTTATTGCTTTAGAATATTTGCTTACGGTACGACGTGAGTATATTAATTTCTTCAATGTCTCTTGTCTAGGTCTTATTTTGTCGCTTGACAGCTGAACAGCTACAACTTTACAAAAAATTTATTGATTCCAAAGAAGTCTATCAGATTCTCAATAGAGAAATGCAGGTAAAATGCAGTAAAGTAATGCATTTAAGAGGTTACCCAAAGAAAAGGGCTAATATTATTGCCATTTGCAGTAGAATAAATTAAAGGCAGGCGACTGAAGAGAAAGAAAACCGAACCAATTTAAAGTAACACCGTTCACTCTACCTCTGCGTACCTTTTTGTTCAGGGTTCAGGCCTGGACCTGGGACAGGAATGGCCTGGGTTGCTCTCACCGATAACCTCCAGCGGGATTTGTGGGTAGGTGACCTTGGTCCTCCTCCTCCTCCTCCTCCTCAATCTCTTCGAAGGGCTTTGGAGTGTCCCTCCTTCCTGAGTGAAAATTCCACGCTGTACCCGGGGGAGGAAAGCTTGAGCTCCGATATCAGGGATCAGAGAGCTCCAATTCCCCCCTGCTTTAAACATACATCTGTATGAAGTAACTGGGAAATCAGACAATACGGGAGGGGCTGCCCTTAACATGACAACGATGCCCAACTGCCCGTCTCCGTCCAAACTGAATGGGTTCTGGGGCGGACGTCTTAATGTGCTGCCGGGAGGCTGTGACGATCTGGAAGGGGAGGAAGAGGAAGAGAGCGCTGATAGCCAGCAGGAGAGGGCGGCTGTTAATTCAGAGGCCGACTGGCTCTAAGGCGGTGCCATCTTCACAGCGTGAGGGTCTCCTGTTCTCCCCAAAAGCAGCTGCTCCACGTTGGGAAGGTCTCCTGAATTCAGAGAAGTTGGCAGCCGTTTGCCAGCTGCAGCTAACTACTCAGTATTGTGCCAGTTTGTTCCGGTGCTTAAGGCCCCTGGACTAGTTCTGCCATTCCAGCTCCAGTTCGAGTCCTGCCTTAGGCGCGAAAGCCAACGGGATGATGTTGGAGGAGCCATCCAGAAACGGCTCGTTTGCCCTTTTTCATTTACTTCCAGTCCACACGTTTAAACCAAGATTGTTTGCATTTTCATTACCTCTTTTTAACTTTCCTCAGTTTCTTTCATTATGTTGTCTCCAACTGTCTGTTCTCTCTATAAAATTTATAAGTTTTAACCTGCATTTTTCTGCAACGCTCATTTTCTTAGATACGTTCAGGTAGTACTTTAAAGAATCTTGTCACATGTTCGTTATTTCTTTTAACAAACCCGCAAGGCACCTTTCCCAACCTCAGGGTCTGTAGGCCTGCGTTTTTGGGTGTTCAGAACTTACTCAGAGCCTCTGCAGGAGTCAGGATTCCCCCCTGCTGACTTTGCCTCCCAGGTGTTACTCGGGGGACCTGCCCTTCTGTGGGCAAAGTTTTGATGCTGATGTGGAACCCCACAGGTAATCCCCACCCGTCTCTTGGGGCTCTGATGAGAGCCTGCTTTCGGAATAATTATGTATCAATTGGTTTGTAACCCCCTCTGTCCGTCAGAGGCTTCATAAGAGGACTTTGTTTGCCGGTGTTTTCCGTGCAGATTTTCCCAGGGCTGATAGCCCTAAGAAAAATGTGCAACCACCCAGACATCTTCTCCGGTGGACCTAAGATTCTGAAGGGGACCCCCGAGGAGGACTTGGCAGAAGAAGACCGATTTGGATTCTGGAAACGTTCTGGGAAACTGATAGTCGTGGAGTCCCTGCTGAAAATCTGGCACAAGCAGAGCCACCGGGTGCTGCTCTTCACCCAGTCCAGGCAGGTGAGCCTCGGAGACAAGAGGGCCCCGCGGATTTGGACCTCCCTTGCCGCGGGGTCAGTGCATTGGGGCAAACGGGGCACGGGTCCCCCAGGAGGCGTGGGGGGAGGCAACGTTTATGCCAGAAGCTACTTGGCTTCACGGAGCTTTGGTGCCGGCCCTCGGCTGCCTTTCGTTAAACGCGGGCTGGACCTGCTTCCTGTCACCCGTGCTGCTAGAGACCCCTGTGGGGTTCTCCCCCCCCCCCCCTTTCAATGCTGCAGATGCTGCACATCCTTGAAGTGTTTTTAAAGCAGAGAAACTACTCCTACCTCAAAATGGACGGCACCACCGCGGTGGCCTCGAGGCAGCCTCTAATTGCGAGATTCAATGAGGTGAGGACCTCGTGGTAAGGCCCAAGAGGCCTGGCCCTCAGCAGGAGTTACGCAGGTGTTTGATCGGGGTTAACCACAACACAGCCGAACCAGCTGGACGCTCGGAGCTGTGAGATTTGCTGGTTCCGTTTTCACTCAAAATCCCCCCAATACGGGTACCTGTTTCAGGTAACGCTCTGGGTTTCCTCTTCTGGCTCATCCGCTGTAGCAACGGCCCTTAGGCTTATATGCCGCTTCACGGGGCTTTACAGGCCCCTCTAAGCGGTTTACACGATTGGAATAACGGGCAATAAAATTAGATAGCACGGAAAGGTTGTTGCCCCCACCCCTAAGTTTAAAAGAAACGCCTTCCCTCCCTTGAAAGACGGGTGGAGAGGTGGATCTTTGAAAATGTTTCCTAAGGATGCTTTGTCTTGCAAATCACCACAGGATGTGTCCGTATTTGTCTTTCTCCTTACTACTCGAGTCGGGGGGCTTGGGATTAACCTGACAGGCGCAGACCGGGTGATCATCTATGACCCTGACTGGAATCCCAGCACAGACACTCAGGTAGGTCTCTGGACAAGCGTGTTTCCATTCAGTCCAGTGGCTGCTTGCCCGGAGAGCCTGCTTGGGCTCCCCCTTTCATGCGAACAGGCTCAGGGGGGCCCTTGCAGGGAGCCATTCTTCCCCCCCCCCGCTCCCCCCCCAGTCTTACTCGCAGGAGGAAAGCTGCCCTTCGTCTGCTCTGCACCCTGGGGGACAGATGGCACCGGAGGGGTTTAGCAGGAAAGCAGGCTTCCCAAGGGCTTGAGGGCCACCCAGAGGAGGCGGGGAGGAGCCTCCGGAGCAGGCTGGGAAGCAGCGTTTAACCCCGGCAGCAGCCCTCCTTCTCCTCCCGTGTCGTCTGAAAGCCAAGCCGGCCTTTGTGCTCTAGGCCCGGGAACGTGCGTGGAGGATCGGGCAGACCAGAGACGTGACCGTGTACCGGCTGCTCACCGCAGGGACCATTGAGGAAAAGATTTACCACAGGTCGGTGTGATGCCGCTGCCGGCCTCCTCTGCCGTCCCTCTCCAGGTGTGGCTTTGAGGATCTGGATCCAGCTGTTTTTCCTCTTTCGGTCGCGCTGCCCGGGCCTCTTCCTTCCCTGGCAGGGAGGAGTAAGTGCTCGGCGGTGGACCGTTTGATTGCGATCCTGTGACCTTTTTCAGTTACGGCTGCGGTAGACGGAAACCAGTTATTGAAAGTTGAGCATAACTCCGAATTTAAGCACAGCAAGAGGTGTTCACTTTTATTGAAATAATTTATTCTGTTCCATTGATTCCTTAAACATTTTCTAATCCTCGAGAGCTTTAATATGCTTATGTGTAGTGGAGTTGTCCGTGTGTATGTGTGCGTGAGAGAGAGAGAGAGAAAGGAAAACAACAATTAGATATAGCAGGAAAAATGTGTCGTCTTTTGCACAGGGAACGTCCCTGATCAGAAAACGTTGTTTTCCCAGGCAAATATTCAAACAGTTCCTGACAAACAGAATTCTGAAAGACCCGAAGCAAAGGCGTTTCTTCAAATCCAACGACCTCTACGAACTCTTCACCCTGAGCGCTCCGGACGGAGCCCAGGGGACGGAAACCAGCGCTATCTTTGCAGGTGCGTCGGGGAGGGGCTGCGATGTCGGGAGGCGGGGAGAGCAGCCGCTGACGGTTTGTGGGACAATGTGTTTCAGGAACTGGTTCCGACGTCCCGGCCCCAAAGCGGCCATTGAAGCGTCGCAGTGCCCACCTTTCTGAAAGGCGCCCTGCAAAGCTGACCTCCGAGCACTCCGGTTCCTCCTTGGCAAGACGAGATGAAGACGCAGCCCTCGCGGCAGGGGAACCGGCCGAGGGAAACTCAGAAACATCCCCTCGGCCCCTTCCAAAAGACCCCGCCCAAACTCCCACTGCCGATAGGGATTCGTTCCCGGGGAGAGGGGAGAAGCCGTGCGGGGTGGTCGGGGAGCCCCCGTCGCAGCCGGGCGAGGCAGGAGGAGCGGCGCTGAAGGGGACCGGCCGGGCGAAGATAAGCCCGGAGAGGCCGGCTTCCAAGGAACACCGGCTGCTGACTCATCCCAGGGAGCCCACTTCAGCCCCGGAGCCTGGCAAGGGCCGGCGGAAGAGGCCCAAACGTTCCCCAGATGCCAGATTCGAGGGGGTGCCCGTTCCCCACCTGGTGAAGCAGAGGAAGTGCCAGAAGGGAGACCTTGAGGAGCTGCAAGAGCCGACGAAAAGCGACGATTACGTTTTGGAGAAGCTGTTCAAAAAATCAGGTAACTTTCTTCCGTTGTTTTCTATTTGGTTTAAAGTAATTCCAGATGTGACAGAGATCCGTTCATTTTTCTGTTAAAATAGTTGCTGATAGATAACAGACAGAGCAGGGACGTTATTACAGTCTGGATGCGTTCGTGCATGTTTGTTTATTATTTCTTGCCTTTCAGGAGCTGAAAACAACCATCTATGGCACTCCTTCCTCCTATTTTTCCCCCCTCAACAACGACCCTGTGAGGTTTTTCCTACAGAATTGTTTCCTATGCTGTTGTCACCACTCAAGACACAGCTGAAACCCACCTATGTCTGCTTGGAGTTTTGCCAGCTTAAAAAACTCAATCACAGATATATATTTTTTTCTCTCTCTCTCTTTTTTGAGAGAAAGGCACTTGCTTCAGTGCCAACTTGCACAGTGAAATATTAGCTCATAATTCCAATTTATATTCCGGTGACAAGTGAGAAACATTCAGATATTATTGTGTCCAGTAGCAAGGACTGAGGGTTCTAAAATACGTTAAAAATCAAAGGAAGAAAGTAGATACCCTTATTGAATGTATATGGATAAGAGGGAAAGGAGGTGAAACCATTAACCTTTGCTTTAGATTTTGGGAGCAGGTACAAGATCTGGACTCCTTTTATAAATCCTTTAGGAAATCCAAATTGAGCTAACGTAGCGTATGTAAACTGCTTATAGAGTTTATCAGAATGTTTTTTCTGTCTCAGGCAACTGGGCCTTTTATGCAGACTTTATTCATTCAAGCTATCCAATCCACTGCCTGCTGAATATGACCTGATCCGTGTCTAGCTTTGATTGTTTGAATCACAGAAGAAGCCCTGCTCTTCAATCTTTTGGAGGGCCTTGTCCAGCACGGGCAGCTCTTCTTGTTTCCCAGCAGCTCCTGCCTCTTTCCCCCTTTTGAAGGGGGAAGCGGCCCTGTCTCCCCTCCCCTCCCCACTCCTGGGACGGCCCCAGCCCTCCCCAAGCGCTCGAACATGACACAACTAGGGGCCGCGGCTGTGGAGTCACCTCTGCCAGTTGCCTCGGGAGCTAGAGCGTGATCGATCTGGCCCGGGACAGTGGGATTTATTGAAATTAGCCGGCATTAATACAAATGTTGAAGAGCCCCACCCGATATCTCTCTCTCCAACCCACCAAGAGAAACTGATGCCCTGTCTACAGTAATGAATTAGCTGAGAGGAGAAAGTCCGTTATGCGCCCCAGTCATCAGAGTTCATTGTGTGACCCAGTGTTTCTCGGCCTTGGGCCCCTTGAAGAAGGGTGGACTTCCAACTCCCAGAAGTCCCCAGCCGAGGAGATATTGGCTGGGACAGATGGTGGCATTCTCCACATTTTTTTCTGAGACAATTAGCAGCTTCATCTTTAGAGGTCCGCGTGCAGGGCCTGCTTTTCTAGAAGAGGTCCACTCCCAGGCCGGTTGGTCGAGCAGGACGTCTCGTGTTCATTCAGACAGGAGGAGTGGAGCAACTGCGGTTTCCCCAACGGCCACCAATTCCTTTCTCCCCCAGGGATACACAGCATAATGAAGCACGACACCATCATGGAAGCTTCTAGTCCGGATTACGTGCTGGTGGAAGCGGAGGCCAGTCGCGTGGCTCAAGATGCCCTCCGGGCCCTGAAGGTTTCTCGACAGCGATACCGGGGAGCTGCTTCCACTTGGGCTGACGGCGCCCCAACCAGGTTAAGGAAAGCCCGTTGGCCCCCTGCCTTGGATCGGAGGGTCTCCCTTACAGGATAATTAATGTGGTGATCTCTGCTGCGTCTCCGTGCGTAACTCTTTCAGGGAGAAGGTGAACGGCCAACCCAGGTGCAAATCCATGCTTCTTGCTGAAGTGTGATGCTGATTCTGTATTTTAGCTTCAGTATCTAAAAGAAAGCTTGGAAAGTCTACCGATGCCACCTAAAATGTTGAAGGACAAGCTCCCCTGATTGATGCTCCTTGGCTGTTAGGCAAGAGAAATTTCCTTCGCCTCATTTATCTTTACATTATTTTATGAGATAAATTCTGGTCAGTCACCGTAATAAAAATAATCATTCATTCATTTGTTGAGGTGGGTAACGTCTTCTTATTTCTTGACTAAATTAATAGGACACGAGAACACTGGCTTGCCAAAAGCTTAAATATTCCTAGTTCCAAATCAATGTTATCTATAAGTTACAGAATAACAGAATATCCGATTTGGAAAGGGCCTTGGAGGTCTTCTAGTTCAACCCGGTGCTCAAGCAGGAGACCCTGTGCCATTTCAAATAAATGATTGTCCGCTCTCTTCTTAAAAGTCTCCGGTGTTGGAGCACCCACAAGATTGCTATCATGTCACCACTAATTCTTCTCTTCGTTAGGCTAGACGTGCCCAGTTCCCTCAACCATGATAAAATGTACATTTCTGCATGGGAATGAGATAGAAAAATGGCACTCAGGAAGTGGGCAGAAAAGAAGAGACGAGTTGGTCGATGTAGCTTGTGGGTGGAGGTCAGCAGGAGGTGTACATGGAGTTAACCTTCCTATATTTTGCTTTGCCACTTGGCCCTATATTATCAGTCCATATGTAAATGTATCCGCCTTGTGATGCCATGCGATCAGTTTGTGAAGAATACTTCTCTGGTCTCTGGTTAATTTCAGAAGCAGATTTGGCCAGAAGAGGAACCCAAATTTCATAATATCATCTTCTTCCTATCAAGCTTCAGGAAAAAAGTGCAAGTTGAAACATGAGCAACTCATCGTGAACGTAAGAAGCCCCCTTACAGAGTCACACTGTCCATACGAAAGCAGCTCAGCCCATCCTGCTGGTTACAAGGGCCGGCGTTTCTCTTTCTTTGCATGCGACATTCTCCTTAATTCCTTCTCGACTCCCACAGTGGAAGCCTGCTAGTTGCGCCTTGTGATAAATGCGGTTACGTCTCCTTGATCAGAGCTTCTTCGGTCATTAATATCAACAGGGGATGTATTTTTTCGCCACATAACACTTGTGCCTCGGTTGTAGTCATGCAGGTTTAAAAGGTCCCCCAAAAGGAGAAGAAACAGGTCCCGAGTGGTTCACCACACCTCGAGCTCCTTTTGGAAGCCATTTTCAAGTTTCAAGAGCCAGAGATGGTTTCCTCCTCTGCCCAGGAGAGGAATGACACGGGGAGGGACCATCTAGGTCCCATTTAGCCTTCCCAGCGTGGTCTGACGCAAGCTGTACCTGGGGTTGAGCCTAGAATACCTTACCCAATCCAGCATACCTTAAAGGCACACCTGTAAGCGGAATATATATAGATGGGGAGGAGGAAAGAAAAGACCAGTTCTTCAGCCTTGGTTTTCAAGGAAGGAATGAAGAGTGGAGCGAGGCGTTCCATTGTGTGTCCCTATTTCAAGCCCCCACCAATTCAGGGCTCTTTTCTTGTAGAACGATGAACGTGCCACTTCCATCGTAAAACTGTTCTCCTTGTTTGGAAGTCATTCTCCACTTGGGCAAACAAGTGGGTTCCTCTTAAGAGCCACGTCAGCAGAGGAAGGCCAGGGGGAGCTCTGCTCTGAGCGGCTCTCCCATCTGTGAGAGGGAATGAGGGCCCTGCAGAAGCACCCGCTCAGAGGTTCGGGCGGGTTCATTGAAAACTAGACGTAGAAAAGCGTACATAAAATTACAGTTTTGCAGCGTGTGCTTCTCCCCATTTGTTCAAAAGTGAGCGCCGTAGCACTTAAGAAGGCCCTATAAATGCCTCCTTTAAGGTGAGACTGGGTGCCTCTCCTCCTTTTGGGAGAGTGGCTCCCTCAGTCGGCAGGGGGAGTGTCACACGACGCGCTTGAACTTCAGCAGAGCCCCTCACCATATGCTCCTTAATAAATTGGTCAACACAGTAAGCGCTTTGAGAAGAAGTCATAACGATCGCGTCCCGGATTATGAAGGGAGCCACCCTGCCCTTTGGAGGCTGGCGTCACACAAATCAGGAGGAAAAAACCCTTTTAAATTCTGTGATGCAAGAATTCCTCCCACCGTTTTTATTTCTCTTTGCAGGAGGGCGAGAAAGAGAGAGGAGAGCCTGCCGGTCGTAGCGTCTCCCACTTTGACGGAGAGGCCTCTTCCAGCGTGCTGGACTCGTCTTCGTTGCTGGCCAGAATGAGGGAGAGGAACCACCTGGTGGGATCCCAGCAGAGGGAGGATCCGGCGGAGGGGAGCTTTCAGCGCAGGGTCCCCGCCCCCCCCGCGGCCACAGAGCACGGCGAGCTGCTCTCGGATATCCGGAACTTCCTGGCGTTCCAGGCCCGGCTGCCGGGCCAGGCCAGCACTCGGGAAATCCTGCAGGAATTTGGGTCCAAGCTGAGCACGGAACAGTCCTGCACCTTCCGGGAACTTCTGAGAAGCCTCTGCACTTTCCACAGACAGCTGGGAGGCGAAGGGCTCTGGAAGCTCAAAGCAGAATTTACCTGACTCCTGTTGTGTCTTAGGGCACTTGTGTGTCCTCTCCTGCTACACAAAGGGCGCCACCGACCTTACAAAGCAGGAACGGAGACCAGCTGAAGGTTTTCCTTATTTAAGGGAGAATTAAAGTGGATCTTAAAATGGATTTCTAGTAAGCTTTCTGGTAAACCGTGCAATAAAAATCGGAAAGTGGGAGCCGTGTGCCTAAATAAACAATACCTTAAAGTAACCTTCCAGGGATTAGTCACCTACATCGACAGCCTTAGTAAGAATTACCTGCGGAGCGGAGAAACTCCAGCGTCACGTAAAAATGTAATCTGTACGCCAGAAATTCTGGCCCTAGAGAAAGTTAAGCGGAAATTCCTAAGTCGGGTCACCTGATTTGGGCTAGAAATTGTAGTAACGGCAGACTTCTCCACATTTTGGAACTACTGACCTGCTAGATATTTATTTTCAGTAAGTTTGTCCCGATTGTAAAAAAAGAACACAATTTTGTACCAAGTTCTAAAAAGCAGTAAAAAACCTGTCTGCTGGCTAGAACGGATCTCTCCGGGATCTCTCCTGCTGCTTGTAGTTTTGAGCCATCTTCTCCTTGGCCCTTTTCCCACCTGCTCAGGTGCGGCCTCTTAATTATTCAGCCCCCGAATCTGCTCCGAGAAGGGAACACGTGCAGCGAGCGGCACGGAAGAGTTGGGGCTGGCTCCCGTGCTGCGGACGCCCCTCCACGGCCAAGTCTTAACCTCGACGGGTTCGGCCGCTCACGCGGTGTGGCTGCACGTCTGAAGCAAGTGGGCAGCCTACAAGACGTAGGCAAGAACATAGACAGCTGGCAGCGGAGGGGTTTTTTAAGAAATCGGAAAGGGATATAATACAAATAATTCCAACCAAGCTGCCCCACTCGTTCCAGCAGACGCTCCGAGTCGCAGGCCCAGGGACCTGGCTTCGGGGCCTCCTGTGAAAGGCCAGCCGGGGTGGTGGTGGGTGGGGGACAGATTCTCTCTCTCTCTCTCTCTCTCTCTCTCCCTCTCTTTCTGTTTCTCTCCCCGGGTGGCAGCTGGGGTCGGTTTTTCCAGCGGGACCCCCGAATTGCACACCAGCTCTGTAAGGCCACCCCCTTCTGGACAAGAGACGGAGAATCCTCAGGAAGTGGGGTCATCATAAATATCCGGCCTTATTTAGAAGGATCTTTTTTTTTTTACAAGGGGTAGCCCTTGCCAGAGGGAACCTTAAATAATAAATGCCTTGCTTTCTACAGGACGACAGAGTTCTCGTTCAGTGCAGTAGTTTAAGCTGTAGACCTATAAAATACAACAAGCTTCTCTGGCTTCCGATTTCCCCTCGGCCTCCTTCGTATTAAGACTTGCAGGAATTTTCTCCTTCAGGCAGAGACGGGATGTCGAATCCTGAACCTTCATATGTTTTTCACCCACCCAAAGAAAATTCCAGGATGCCTGCTAAGAAACGGGAAACAAAAAGGAGGCCGCGCTCTCCTTCTGTAGGCAACCCGCTACGTCTCTGTGCCGGGCGGATAAGATGAAGGCCCGGCCCAGAAGCCAGGCGGTTTTATCCCTGCGATTAACGCTGCCAGTTGAATTACTTGGGACAGAGGTGATGGCGATTTTGAGCGACACGACGGGCTCTCCGCATTGCTTCCATCTTCTTGCAGCTGGGGATTTGAGAATAACAAGGATTTCATTAAGAAAAGACTTAGCTAAGCCACAGAGATTTTGCAAAAGGAGTCTTCACAACTTGTTGTGTTTGCAGGCATTCAGCTGAGGAAGAAGGGCCAGTGAGACGCCTGGATGTTCTCTAAATCACTTTCTTTTGGGGTCTTCCTTTCCATTCTTATTTTATCAAATTTCGATATTGACCATCTAGGGTGGTTTACAGATAAAATAGTAAAATTATACATGGGGTATGATTAAAAACCAAGTTAGAGGACAGATTAAAGTTAAAAGAGAACAATTGCGAAGTGAAAAGGCCGAGGGAGTGCTTTCAGCCTGCAAATGACGCCCCCACCCCCGGCCAGTTGGCAGGGCCAAGTCTCTGCCCGGAGGGTGGGCGCCTGCCTCCTGAACCCAGCAGGGTCCTTTCGGAGAAAGCATGGAGCCCTGTGTGGCTGTGGTTGGCGGCACAGTCACCCGAGGGCCTTGTCTTTTCAACTGGCGTCTGGCCTCGAGGGTTCCTGAAGCCTCCATAACGTTCACATTCAAGTGCTAACGACTTACCGATAAAAGTTCCCCATCTGGGCGCACACACATTTAAACCTGATTAAGTTCCTTATTTATAAAAATAATAAAGGCGGAATATAAATAACTAAAACGCTCGTCAAAGGGTTCCTCCTGGATCTGCAGAGGCCTGCCACAGGATTTGTCCTCCAGCCTCCAACCTGGTCCTCCTCTATATTTTTATTAATGGTTTGGATGAAAAAGTAAAGAAATACCAGCCAAATCTGCAGCTGACATAAAATTGGGTCCGATACAAGACAGAATTATTCAAAATTCCTTCAGTCGGTCAAAAATACTGGGTGCAAATAACAGGATTAAATTTGGAGGGGAAAAACAGTGCAATTCTCCCTGAAGGAATTGGAAGGAGATGAGGACGCCTCACTTAGTAGCCTCCGCGGAAAGGACGAGGAGCCGGGCGTGAGTCTACAGGGTGAAAACGGTGTGTAATCAAGGATAATGTGCAATTAACAATGGGGCCGTGTTTAATCAAGGATGATTTGTAATTGGCATCAATGGGACTGAATGTAATTAAGGGCTGTGTGTGATGAGAGTATTTACACGGCCAAGTCGGGAGAAGAAGAGGAGGAGGAGGAGGAAGGACCGGCTCAGCTGAAAGGCAAGAGGGGCCTGGAGACCCCCGGGGCCAGAGGAGGCGGCTCTTCCCACCCACCCAGCCAGCCAGCCAGCCCACTGCAGGCATTTAAACCCTGCCCCCCC
This sequence comes from Oxyrhabdium leporinum, assembly GCA_032468155.1. Lineage (NCBI taxonomy): Eukaryota > Metazoa > Chordata > Lepidosauria > Squamata > Cyclocoridae > Oxyrhabdium > Oxyrhabdium leporinum. The sequence continues at coordinate 18,035 of JANHFL010007462.1, forward strand.
CCCCCACTTGGGCGGCCCTTCCTTTCGTCCGAGCGGCCAGAGAGTTTGCCCTGTGGAGGGACTTAGCGGTGCGTGAGGTGCGGCACCTGGAAATGGGCTTACGACTGCGCAGGTTGTCCTTGTGACTAATGACCACAGTGGAGGCCAGGATGTCTGTGGTTAAGCAAGGTGGTTGTTAAGTGAGTCACACCCCAGTTTACAATCTTTTTTGCGCCGGTTTTTAAGCGAATCAATGCAGTTGTTAAGCGAGTTCCATATCCTTGTTAAAGGAAGGGAGGTTGCAAAGGGCCGTCCCTTGAGCACCTCCATTCCCCCACGCCGGGGAGGGGACACAACACATGGGTGCTGCGACTGCCCTAAAGACCCCCGCAGGCGGCCCAGGGCCCCAAACTCTGATCAGGTGACCGCGGGGGACGCTGCAATAATGATAAGGCGAGGAGCGGTGGCGAGTCCCTTTGGTCAGTGCCCGTTGTACCTTTACATGCTAACGATCGCCATCCAACCGGTTGTAAGTGGAGGACTAGCTGTGCGCACACCTTGCTTTTAATCCTGCTGGATTCCAGTTCCCCTGGGGGGTGTATTGGAAGGGGGAAAACCACCTGCGTGACCAAGGTAGGATTGAGTCCTGTCGGTATTGCTCTTCTTTCCCCCGTCCGTCCCCAACTGCACGCAGCCTGTGAGATGTCAGATGAAAGGTCACGGGCGATGAGAAGTGGGACTTCTCGGAGGAGGCCCCTCTTGCAGTTTGCCTTCTGGGTTCCTGGCTCTCTGGCCGGCAAGGCCAGGCCCTTGGGAATCCAGTCGCAGCGTCTGGAAAAGGAAGACTCGCCGTAAAACGGTGGGGTGCCTGTGGACTGGAGGGGCTCAAAAGAAGGCAAAGGGGAGAGAGTCGGATTTGGCAGGCCCCGTTTGCCTTTCGGGGAGACTGAAGTTTTTTTGATGGAGGTTGGCTTGAAATACAGGAGAAGAGCTCCTTCAACGGGAATTATGACAAGAACCTTTAGGAAGTGACTTCGAAACCACTTTGCTGGTTTGAGGAAGGGCATTTGCAATTGGTGGTATTTTGTGATTGAGCAGACTTGCAGGTTCTGTTCCAGTAGGTGGCGATAACGGGGCTTACGGCGGTCTTGCTCCCAGGAGGAAAACCAGGAGGAAGTTAAAGGTGGACGAAACTCGCAGGGTCGTGGGGGCTGAGAGGCACGGCGGTGATTCTGATTTCTAACAGGGATTTGTTGGTGGGGCTCAAAAGAAGGAAAAGGGGAGAGAGTCGGATTTGTCTGCCTGCCTGCCTGCCTGCCTGCCTGCCTGACTCCACTGCTTTCAGAAAAGTCATAGAATTGCTGCACCTGACATATTCTTGATGTAATTTAGGGCTCTGTGAAAAGCTGAAACTCAGCACCATACAGACTTGTGGAGTGGAGTGGCATTTCCAGAGAGGTTAAAAAAAAACACCTTTCAAAATCTTGCAGCAAGCACTCCCTATATTTACTAGGACTGCAAGAAACTTTAATTCCGAGATTCAATTTAAAACCAATTTGGTTGAAGTTCCAAATTGAATCTGTTCTCCTAATTGAATTGGAAAGTCAAATTGAAGGCTGTATTAAAGGAGATGCCCTCAATCTGAGTCAGTGATTGGGAAGGGTTTGGTCAACGTTTGTCGGTTATTTGGATCAAAGAATCGAATTCAATGCCTCGATTTTCCTAATAGATTTGAATGCTTAAATTGGATTAGATTGATGATCAGCAATCAACAATTGGATTCAGATTGGAGCAAATTCATGCCTTCCAATATTTAATTACAGAGTAGGACTTCCGCCCGAGCTGCTTTTTCCTAAAAGCTTAAGCTTTAGGTGAAGAATTCTGCTTTCTCAGTGCACCAGAAGCATCATATGTATAACTATTATGTCTAGTAATCCTTTTGTGGATTCCGCCCTCTGCCTATCTTCCAACCAACTATTCTCTGCATTGCAGTTCAGGAGAGGAGGTTTCGGGAGGACAGAAGATGTTAAGAGGAGAAAGTATTTCAAGAACTTCACAAAATAATGATGTATTTCTGGGTCAAAGCCCAAACCTTGCTGATATTGTCTACTTAGTTACATTTTTTTCCGGCCGCAGGTGCATCTGTGTTACATCTTCAAACTTACCAAAGTAGTATGATACAAGACTTGTCACCTGGCAAGTTAGTCCAGCTAAGAAGCGCATCCAGTAACTCTACTGTAAGGTTACACGAGCGGGTTCTTAATGTACATCTGAACATCCATCTCTCTCACTCTTGTCTTTGCAGCCCAAGAAACTAGGGAGGGTCTCCGGAAGCATTTGCCCTGCCCCATTCCTGTTGCGGCTCTTCTGCCTCCCTCCCAGGGCTGTTCCCAGATACCGTCACAGATCCGAGATAGCCAAGCGCTCTCCTCCTAACTGTATACAGGTGATGCTCTCCTGCTTTCTGCCGCAGGAAGACACCCTACTAACAGTTGGTAGAAGACAATGACCCGTCTTTCAGTTCAATTTCAGCCTCCCCTCCCTGCCCTTCCTGCGTGGGAGTGGGGCTGTACAGCTGGCAGCAACGCTTCACGGCCCCGTTCCAAGGGCTCATTAAGCACAGGGTGCAGGGGAAAGCAGCAAAACCCCACACATCAGCCCTTTTGACCACCAGGGCGCATGGTGGAAGGTAGAGGAGAAGGTCTCACGTAGGTCTTCTTCTCTCCTGGTCTCTTGTGAGTTAAATGGGTCCCTGCGTTTAAAAGATAAAGGGAATCTCTCTCTCTCTCTCTCTCTCTCTCTCCCTCCCTCCCTCTCTCTCTCTTTCTGTTTCTCTCTCTGTTTCTGGTGATTTCTTCTCTTCAAGGTATAGATTAGACCAGAGTGTATTATTCTCTCTTCACACAGTTCTTCTATTTCAAAAACTATCAACGTTGGCATTCTTGGATAGCAACGATAGCATTCATTGGCATCATCCATACTTGGTTTCCAAGGCAAATGTATTCATTTTTCTTATTAGTATTTTAATGGGATGAAAATTATTTGGAACTTTGCTTATGTTCAAGATATCTAACAGCATCTCCTCCTGAACTGAGATCTTCAGAACTTAATCTGAATTGCTCTATTATTGTTGCTGCTGCTTGTTGTCGTCTCTGAACCAGATCCAGGAGCATGGAGCAATGCCCTCAACCCAAACTAACACAACCACTTTGGATGTTGGTTTCCAGTATTTACGTCATAAAATTAGACTTTTTTCATCATTTGAGAATCTGGCTTCATCTACTGTACTTTAGTTTTAATTCAGGTTTACTAAAGCCTAGATTCCCAAGGTGATAAATGTCCGTCTTGGCAAAAACCTTCCCTCTGCAGTCCAGGGCCCTCCCTGCAATCTGCCTTTTTCCTTCTAGGGTGTTTTTTTTACAGGGACTGCATTGTCTACCGCAAGGTTAGGGGTAGAGGAATGGGGAAAATAAGTGCAATTAAGACATAATACATGTTGATTATAAATATATTATTATAGAAGCACTTGCTTGCCGACTCTAGGCAAAATATTCACAGCCAAGTTCCAACCTTCAACAGGACACTGTAAATTACCATTTTTCCATGCACCACACAGCATCATCTCATTATGCCCCATTAAACACTAATAATTAAAACAAAATATATTGGAATTGTTTATCCTGAACTGTGTAAGGAAATGAAGTCCATAATAACGGTGGAGTGGGGTGAAAAACATTCCACCTAAATTTCCACCAGTCCAGCTATTTATAAGTTTCAGCAGGCTGGTTCTGCGGCCCAAGGAAGAAAATGAAACAAGGTGATTAATTCACAGCCAAGTTCTAAGGAACAAACTTCTCCAAACTGGAAGGAACCAGTTCAGAAGTTTTTAAGGAAAGTACAGATAGGAAAAATTAAAGAGGAAATACACTTTTTAAAATTGGGATAGAACATGACCCAAAAAGAAAAGAAGGAAGAGAACCCAAAACTTAGAAAACTGAAGGCGTTGGGGGGGAAATTGAAAGGGAAGGAAGGTAAGAGATGACCCCTGCATGAGGGCTTTCCCATAGATGGACAGGGAAAGGGGCCTTCTTCGCGGCTGGCCTTTGGCTAACTCCGATAGGTTCACCCCTGTTAGAAACTTTGCCTTGCTTTGGCTAGTAAAATGGAGGCCGATATTCCAGGAAAGCCCTTTTCCTTTCTTTACTGGGCCTGTAGAGCTGCAGCTTCCTTCCAAATGACAATCCAAGGTCCTGACTTGGCATTCAGCGTTAGCAGCTCGGTCTTCCGTCTCTCTCATATTCTGGAACTGTTTCTGTAGGAGAAACCTTCTATTTTTGGTCTAACCGACAGCACCGGTGATTCATTGATTTAGCACAGCTTCTAATCCGTTTTCTTTGGTAGGATTCTCATCATGGAATACATCTCTAATGGAATCCCTTTCTCTTTCAATTCCTTATTTTCCCCATTCTCTCCATTCCCATGTAAATCAGTTATTCCTATAGAAGTAAAATAAAGTTGGTTGCGGGAAGAGAAGCGGAGAACTCCCAAGAAGAACGGAGGGCATCTACTTCAACTGTCGGCCAGGGCAAAATTCTGTGAGGATGATTATCACCATATTCCTCAAATGAAAAATCTGTAGAAATTACTGTAAATTAGGAAGAACGTGTCCCCCTTTGAAACTAGCTGCTTTAAAAGGAACATGGTTTTTTTGAAATCTATATAAGTTTGTCCGATGTATTTTGTTATTTACTAACTTTAGATTGTACTGAAGATAAAGGGATTTTGAAAAAAGAACGCCTGTTCAGCATATGCCACCGTTTTTGTAGAAACCGGTCTGCTCTAGAAAGCAAAACACAGTTTCTTTCATTTCTGTACAATAAGGTGGTCCTTGATGTACAACCACAATAGAGCCCAAAATTTACGTTGCTAAGCAAGACAGTTGCTAAGTGAGTTTTGCCCCATTTTACAAACTTTTTTGTCGCATTTATTAAATGAGTCACTGCAGTTGTTAAGTTAATAACCCAGTTGTTAAGCGAATCCAACCTCCCCATTGACTTTACTCATCAGAAGGTCGCAAAAGCAGATCACGTGACCCCCAGGAAACACTGCGACCGTCGTAAATACGAGCCGGTTGCCAAGCCTCTGAATTTTGGTCACCTGACCCCGGGGATGCTGCAAAGTTGGTAACTCTGAAAAAGGGTCCTAAGTCCCTTTTTGCAGTGCCGTTGTAACTTTGAAAAGTCACTAAGTGAACTGTTGTAAGTCGAGGACTCCCTGTACTACCTCTTTTTAGTGACTTAACTATTGGATTATAAGTCCAAGGCAACAAGTGGCGCAGAATAATGTCTTGATCATAATTATCCCGGTTTAGTTATATTTCGATTGGATTCGTTTCAATAAACCGAATTGCCGACGACTCACAGCAGGATTGATCCTGCGGGGCAAGCGAGGCTGGGGAGCCCCACGCAGACCCCTCGCTGCAGCTGGCAGCCCCAGAGGGCTCTCTGGCGAGGCAGCCCAGCTCCTCCTGCTCCTCCTGCGTCTCGGGCCCTTCGGCCGTGGAGCTGCTGCTCCCCCTCCTGCAAGAGAGGGCTCTCCACCTCGGCCTCCCAGTGGTTTCCGTTCTGCAAGGATGCGTTTACCGCACCTCCTCCCCGTAACATCGTTAGGACTGGTCGGTCGCCTTGCAGCCCTCTGGCCCCGGGCTGAAAGGCTGCATCAAAATCTGATACAAATAACCAACATACGAATTGGTCGTTACAAATATTTAGTAAAATTTTACCAGGAGCCCCGGTGGCGCAGTGGTTAGAGTGCAGTACTGCAGGCTGCTTCTGCTGACTGCCGCCTGCGTGCAATCTGGCAGTTCGAATCTCACCAGGCTCAAGGTTGACTCCGCCTTCCCTCCTTCCGAGGTGGGTCAAATGAGGACCCAGAGTGTTGGGGGCAAGAGGCTGACTCTGTAAACCGCTTAGAGAGGGCTGTGAAGCACTGCAAAGCGGTATATAAGTCTAAGTGCCATTGGCATTGCTATTTGGAGTTCCCACTTTCCAGGCATCTGACAACCCCTACATTTTACCATATCTGCAGCTCATGGCACGCCCAGCAAGGCCAGTAAGCCGAGCCGAGGGCTAGCGGTGCGCAATGTGTGGCGTTCAGAAAAGGGGTTGGTTATTTTAATCACGATCTGTCATGGAACCGCTAGCAGCCTTTTGCAGAACCTGGGGACCCAGGAAGCCCCAGCTGAGAAAGGCGGCCTCAGGACAACCTTCTCCAAGCTCAGCAACTTTAAGGCCGGCTCTTGAAGTCCACGCTGCTCAAAGTTGCTAAGATCCAGAAACTCAGCTTTCGAGCCTTTCTTTCTGCAAAGGGGCTTTTATCTCTCCCACGAAGAGATCTCTAATCGCCCACGATCTCCTGAGGCATTGTGATCCTTTAAGGAAGATTCACAGAAAGTGAAACAGGTTTAAAGAAGGGTGACGGCAGAGGATCAGAGAGAAAAAGGAAGGAGGATGTTTTGCCTTGAGAAGAGAAGATGGAGGGACGGGATAGGATAGGGGTGACAGGGATAATGGAATCCCTATAGGCAAAGGCCAGAAATGATCCAGGGAAGCAAATGAATATTGAGAAAAGTTCCTTAACAATAAGGGCCATTTAATGGTAGCACCCGTTCCCCAGGAATAAGGAGGCCTCCCTTTCATTGCAAGCAGAGATTGAGACTCTCGTGCTACAGATGATTAACTTTGGGTTCCTTCCGGGGGCTTCAGTTCAGTGGCCAGGAGGATTTCGAGCCCTCAGGATATCAAACCAAAGTACAAAGGGAGCCTCAGCCCACTTAATTTCTTTACCTTGACCACGGCTGAAAACACCCTTCTTCACATTGACTTCTCTGCTTCCCTTCTTCCATTCCAATTTTCTTTTTCTTCTGATATTTGCACATTTCCCACTGCTCCGTTTGTCCCCCGCCCCTTCAGAAATCATTACAGCAGTGCCCATTTGTCTCCTAATGGCTTATTTGATCAAGATTCCATTATTTCTATTTTCTCTTATATAAAGCCATATTTTTTGTAGTCCACTTTACGGTCCATTTTCCCCCTCAAATTAGACTTCTATCTTTTTGATATAAAGTAATAGTCAAAAAATCTTTAACTACATCATCCTAATAAAAATAATCCAATAAACATTTCCTAATAATACAAGAAATAAATTAAACTCAATATCCAAAACATGGATGCATCATTAATGTAGCAATAAATCAGGATCTTGAAGAACTGGATTGAGTAAGGAGGAAAGTCCTCGGATGCCAGAGGGGGAGGAGAACGTTCCTGACTTGGCAACTGATTTCTTCCTCTTGATGAGAAGGGTATTCATATTGTTTAGTTTGAACAGAACAGAGTTGGAAGGGACCCTAGAGGTCTTCTAGTCCAACCCCTTGCTCAGGCAGGAGACCCTATACCGTTTCAGACAAATGACCATCCAGTCTCTTCTTGAAAACCTCCAGTGATGAAAGCAACCAGAACTTCTGGAGGCAAGCCATTCCACTCCTTAACTGTTCTCACTTGTCAGGAAATTTCTCCTTAGTTCCAGGTTGCTTCTCTCCTTGATTAGTTTCCATCCGTTGCTTCCTGTCCTGCCTTCAAGTGCTTTGGAGAGTAGCTTGACTCCCTCTTCTTTGGGGCAGCCCCTCAAATATTACAAGACTGCTATCATGTCACCCCTGGCTCTTCTTTTCATGAAATTAGACATACCCAGTTCCAGCAACTGCTCTTTGTATATTTTAGCCTCCAGTCCCTTAATCATCTTGGTTGCTCTTCTCTGCACTTTTTCCAAAGTCTCAATACCTTTTTGTATTATGGCAGTCATTTTTGTATGTGTGTGTATATCTGTAGCGCTAATGTCTCCTATTAATTGCTTTTAATGTTAGGAAGAGTGCAATTTCTAGGTCTTAACTGATGTGTCTTTGTGTCACTGAAATTCACAGCTAAATTTATTTGACAAACATTACTGATGAGCTTTACAGCATTCATTGTCTTGATCCTAAAAAGTGCCCCTGTTTTAGGATTTGCAATTTTTCCCCAGGTCATATGCCAAAAAAGTAGTAAGCCAGCACCACAGTTAAATTGAATCTTGTTTACATTTCATAAAGTTAAATGTAGTCAGTACGATTGCTCTTCAATTATATTTTGAATTTTGAATAATTCCTCCTTCTGCCTTCAGAGGTATGATAGTTTGATGACTATATTTGGAGGTGGGCTAGTTGTCTGAAGCCCTTCTCGTGGATTCCATTGTCAGCCCTGGTGGCAGAGGCCTTTTGTTCTGGCAGAAATACTACCCATTTAGTAGATTTATTTCTACAGTAAATGTGCAATAGCATGTTTACTCAGCAGAGATCTCTCTGTATTTGATAAGATTTACTCTTAAGAGGAATTGAATAGGAGTGCAGCCTTATGTTTTTCTTCTTTTTTGCCCAATTCACCGCTGCCACCACCAATAACGATCAGGCGAGGTGGGCTTGTTGAGAGGGAATAATTGGCCCAGAGGGGAATCTGTAGTTGAGGAGGGTCTTGGGACTGTCTTCCAGTCCAGCTACAATGCCTTCTCCTCCATGCCTTTTTCAATATCTATGTCTTACTCTGGATCGTTTGAAGAAAATAATGGTCTGTGGGCGTTTACAACAATAAATTACCGGTAATCTTTCACTACTAAGGCTCCCTTGCTATCACTGTGACTTAGATTTCTTTTGCTGAGTAAGGACTTATGTGCTTCCCAAAGTTTGATATCTAAATAAATAGATGTAATAATATCCAAATAAATGCTACTTGGAGAGGTGAAAAGCTCTAACTCAATAAGGGAGCAAATATTTTGTCTGCCTCCTGCCTTTCTTCCTAAGAGATGGAGGGTGCCAGACAGTAATTGCCAGGGGCATTTTAAATAAACGTGTTTAGTTTGCAGCTGGGAAAATTGTTTGGTCACTGTCCTCCCTGGAGAGTTACTGTCTCTTAGATTTCAGCATCTGTTTGCTGAGATGAAAAAGAAAGGCATCCTCCCTACTTTAACCTGTAACCAAGGTATGTTGGGGGCTGGTGCTTCCTCCTCCTCCTCCTCCTCCTCCTCCTCCTCTTCCTACTCCTCCTCCCGTTTTCCCTCTTCTCCTTCTGCAAGTGGTCTGCCCTTT
>JANHFL010007464.1:13148-49716 GCA_032468155.1 Oxyrhabdium leporinum
CTCTCTCTCTCTCTCTCTCTCTCTCTCTCTCTCTCTCTCTCTCTCTCACACACACACACACACACACACACACAGAGAGACACTTTGATCATTATTCCAAAAGGACCATTCTAAAAAGGCGTTGATTGATTATGTGCCATCAAGTTGTCGACTCTTAGTGACCACATAGATAGATTTTCTCCACGGCAATTTATCCCTAAATAGCATTAACTAGAACAGACGTACACATGAGACAAGTCAAACATTGGAGATCCTAAATATGAGATGCTTTTCATCTATCAGCAACCCCTGAAATAAAGTAACATATTTGCATTATTTTCCATTATTGCTGCTGAAATATAGCAAATTGTGGTAATGTATCCCGTGTCTTTTGTATAATATGTCGCTAAAGAATAGCAATATTTGGCCCAGGCATCTTGCAAGCTTTCAATTATATATGTCTGGGAACAGGGTATCATCAGCACCAATTGATAGAAAGTAGGCAAATAACAGAACTATTAGTGCATCTAAAACATATTACAGTAACAAAAACAGGGTTTCATATCCAGAATGCCATGACAGAATTATATCAAAAACAATGCCCTGCTGCCTGCTGTTTATTATGTATGAATTACCCATTCAGATGCTTATATAAATGTCTACAATCAGAATTGTTTTTCCTTTACTCCGGAAGCCCTTTTGTCATTCTTTCAAAATGTAGCTAAATGGTGGGATGGCTGATGGTTTATTTTAATTGATAAATCCGTTTTATCCATCAAATACTTTGGGCTCACAAATGTCAAGTCATTTATCCAGCTGTTAGTGTAACTGCTCGTTTTCCATATTTCCGATGGACTGATTTCCACTTCAGTGCTAAGACAGGCCAAGCTTGAAGTAAATCAATTCTCCCTTTGTGCTAAAAATTAGCATAGCACAAACTAATCAATGCTCTGAAAAACTGCTGCAAATGTTGTGACATTGAACACAATGGAAAGTAGCTAAACTGCTTATTTGGCAAAATGAAAGACAAAGTAAATATTTAAAGCATGACTGGCAGACCTCAGTATGTTAATATATAAACAGAAGAAAATTAAATATCAGCAACAAGTGTTAAAATGAAGTTTACAGTTCTGCAAACTTAAATCTCAGTCATGTAATATTATGGGTTGATTGCACAAGCCATGGTTGTAGATTTTCTTTTGAATAAAGGTGCATCCTTCTCCTTCTGATGTGTTTAGATACAAATCTTAGTATGTTCAATCTAAGGTCAATGTTTCTCAGCTAACCAACTTTAAGATGTCTGGACTTCAACTCCCAGAAAACTGCAAACATCATGAATTGTTATTTAGTCAGCTGGCTGGAGAATTCTGATAGTTGAAGTCCAAATTTCTTAAAGTTGCTAAAGTAGATAAACATTGGTCTAGGTAGAATTGCAAAGACTTTTGGGCATTATAGTATGGCAGTACCAATTAACTGGAAGCACCAGTTAGAAGATGGCTTTCTTAACAAATGTGGCAGCAGAATCTATTATATCAGTAGTACTATCAAAACTTTGATAAACTTGTTCAATATATGCAAGGCAGAGTCGCCTGGATTGCATGATCCTTCAAAATACATTTTGGATTGAATGCACTTCTTTTTTGAGTTGTTAGTGATTAAAAATAGCAAACGGTGTCTGGTCAGTCTGTGATTGATGGAGCAAGAATCTTAAAAAAATAAAATACGTCAATATGTAATAAATACATACCTTAAATACATAATAACATTTAAGACTTTTTGGTACATAATCTTCTATTATACATGTATGTTTTTATTTTATTATTGATCATTTTGATATGCTCTTTGCTTCATAAGTAGCAATCACAAAAAAAAGCCCCACATTTCAGTTAACAAAAGGGTGTTCATGCCCATATCACCTACCCATGTTATGATAAAGTGCAGAATTAAATGTGATTTTATATGATTCTTCTCTCCTCTTTAAAAGTAACTCATTAGGCAAGATCAATGTTACTCTACAAACCGATTTTGGAAGCATATTTTCTCTCAGCCCTGCCAAAGGGAATCATCAGCATTTCAAGTTTCATTTTCAATAGTTACAATGAGAATTTAGGCTTGGTCAATAAAATGTGACTATTCAACATTCAGGCCATGCACCAACTGGTGTAAAGGGAGAGAACACAGCAGGACTTTAACTTATCACAATTTCACAGCTGTAGCCAACACCATGGAATTCAGGGCTGTCGGCAAGAATTACTTAAAAACTGACAACAGTACTGAACTACTTCCCCCTTCTTTTTTTCTTTTCTTCTGAAGTTGTTCATTAATGTCCATGACACATATTAATGTGCACTAAAAAGGGCTTTCTTCAAAGGGAAAAAAGAGGATTAGAAGAAGTTACAACAGTGTTTCTCAACCTTGGCAACTTGAAGATTCAATTCCCAGAATTCCAGCAGTGGGGAATTCCAGGAGTTGAAGTCTACACATATTCAAGTTATCAAAGCTGAGAAACACTGATTTAGAAAATAACACCCAATGGAAAGCAAAATACTGTAGGAAGGGCTGGTGGAATGAAAGACAACTAAGAGGGTAGCAATACATGTGCATAGGATAAGAAAAAGATAAGAAGGAATTCCATAGAAAATGAGTAAAATCCACCTAAAGACCTCAATTTTCCTGTATTTTTGTTTTGTTTTATTCTGCTGCTATTACTATATGACAAGGACAGGAGTGACACTAGTGAAACTCCATAGCAGAATTAGGAAAGTTATCAGTTGTATTTTTTTGGCAGGCAAAGAATTTTGTCTTATTATTCTTAGCCCAGCCTAGTTAGGTAGATAAATAATGGTCCTGTTGTTAAGAATTCAGAGTATATACATGTGTATTTATCATGCTGCTTCATTTTGTAGTAAGCAAAATAGAATATAGAATAGGAGGGTTGAAAGGGATCTGGAAGTCTTCTACTCTGAACCTCCGCTCAAACAGAAGACCCTATATTATTCTGGAAAAATGGTTGTCCAATTTCATCTTGAAAATCTCCAGTGATGGAGCAGCCACAAGTTCTGGAGACAAACCGTTCTTGCTGTCACAGAATTTCTCTTTAGTTCTAGATTGGATCTCTTAATGGTCTTTCATCCATTCTTTCTTTTCTTGCCCTTAGGTGCTTTGGAGAATAAGTTAACTTCCTTTTGTCTGTGACAACCCCTCAAATACTGGAAGACAGCTATCATATCACCAGTAATCCTTCTCTATAATAAACTAGATCTATGTAGTTCCTTTAACTGTTCTTCATATGTTTTAGCCTCCAGAGCCCTTATCATCTTTATTGTTCTTTTCTGCACTCTTTCTAGGGCCTCAACGTCTTTTTTATCATCTATATTTATTATTATGAGCAGAATTTATTCCATGCCTCACTAGTGCAGTATAGAGCAAAACTATCACTTCTTGTGACCTTGATGTTATGTCTCTGTTGATGTATCCTAGGATTGCATTGGCTTTTTTGGTAGCTGCAGCAAATGTTGCTCATACTTAAGTGGTGGTCCACTAGGACACCTAGATTCTTCTCACAGTTACTATGATTGAGCCAATACCACCTATTTTGAATCTTCAAATTTGATTTTTCCTGCCTTACTTTACTACCACTAAGCTGCATCTTGTTGGATAGGGCCCAATGCTCAAGTCTGAGTTTATCTCCCAGAGTGTTAGCAATTTTCCCCAGTTTTGTGTTGTCTGCAAATTTGATGGGTTCTCCTTCTAGCCCGTCGTGTAAATCATTTAGGAAGATTTTGAAGAGGACTGGGCCCAAAACAGAACTTTGAGGCACCTCATTGTAGCTTCTCTCCATGTAGATGTAATTCTATTGAGGACTATATATTGACTTTGGTTGATCAGCCAGTTGTGAATCTATTTGGTGAGGAGGCTATCTATCTTACATTTTTCTATCTTACCAAGAAATAGACTGTGGTCTACTTTGTTAAATGCCTTACTGAAGTCGAAGTAAATTCTATCCACATTATTTTGCTGGTCCACTAATTTTGTCACTTTGTCAAAATTTCCTGACCACTCAACCCAATACAGTGGAACCAACAGAAACCCTGAAAAGAATTACATTGCCAGACATCAAGAATATATCAGAAACCACCAACAGACTACTACAACCATATGGAATCAGAGTAGCACACAAGCCAACTAAAGCCCTTCAAAACATCCTAAACAAACCAGAAGACCCAGAAACCCCAGAAGAAAAAACAGGAGTCATCTACAATATACAATGTAAGACCTGCAACAACCACTACATAGGACAAAGAGGCAGAAGACTGACAGAATGCATCCATGAACACCAACTAGCAGTCAGAAGATATGATGAAAATTCTTTAATTTCACAACATACAGACAGATTTAACCATAGTTTCAATTTGGAAAATGTGACAATCCTGGAGCAGGCCAAGTCCAAAAATGCAAGGGAATTTCTAGAAGACTGGCACTCTGACAAATTAGCCATCAATATACATAAAGACATTAACAATATCTATAGACTATGGAAAAGAGACAATCAACTAGCCCAAAAGGGAACAAAAAGACCCAAGCACCTCTCTACCAGCAATCAGCACCCAGAACAGCATAAATTAACTTCAAGGTTAACTTCAGACCAACAATCAAATAAATAATACGCCAATCAAGAAACTGCCAGAGAGCCAACAGTAAACAGCCCAAACAAAGAATCTCTAAGACTACCTCCACCAACACTGACAGGCAAGCCACCAGAATATAATCTGACAGCAAACAGCACGTCTTACTAGCACTGATGATGTTACCTAGTTTGGGTAATGAAATGTCTGTAAGCTCAGAGAGCACTAAGGACCCCTCATTTCCGCTCTGAGCTACAAATATTCTTTTTTATTGGTATTGCAGAAAAAGAAAAGAGAAAAGAAAGAGAAAAAGAAACTGCCTCCTTTATCTCCAGGAATCACAATCAATATTAACAAGTTATCTCTATAATATATCTACATATCTCTAAAATCCCATCTCTCTCTCTATAGATCAGCAAACATCCTTTAAGGGTTATCAGAAATAACAACAGAACTATTATAAATTGTATTTGCTAAGCCTAATTTGAATCTTTTCTTCATATCTCCATTTCTATATAAATGTATCTTTAAAACATCACCATCCAGTCCGACTCACAAACTATTTAATATTATCAGAAATCAATAAAGGAGAATATTTGTAGCTCAAAGCTACAAATGTGAGGGTCTAGATTAGTACTGATGATGTTATCTAGTTTGGGTAATGAAATGTTTGCAAGAAGACAACCAAACTCAGAGAGTACCAAGGACTCCTCGTTATATATGGTGGGGAAATTGTTTCAATCACCAAAACTGGGAAACTGACAAAGTAGTTACAAAAATGGCTACCAGATCCGAGGTGCAAAAATCCAGAGAACCCCAAAAGTCCAAAAGATCACAGTTAGAGTTTTCTGTATTTCTTTGCTGTCATCTAGTGGTCATCAGATGGTCTCCAGCTGAAATCGTATACATAGATAATGTACAATGGTCCATTTCAACTTTCCTCATTATTTTTGGACATTGCAAAGGAAAACAAAGTGGGACTACTGCATCTTAAGATAAAGATAAATGTCAGAAAACTATTAAAGCAAAATAGCTCAAATATATATCTTCTTCTTTCCAAATGAAAAGATGGAGCTCTGTTCTTTATTGTGTTGAAAGACAGGAGAGAAGTGTCCAAAGTGATAGAGAAATGATAAGTGATGACAGGACCTCAGGAAACAATAGTAATGCAGAGGCCAAATGCTAAGAGAGAAATGGCTGCATGGAACAAATTGGTGACAAGACTTTTCAAACATGCTTACCACCATCATACCTATAGCAGGTCATCTGAACTTACAACACAATGTCCAAACTGCTATCTTTGTTGTGATGAGATCACATTGGCTTCTAAGGCTTATTGTACATTATTTTAAAACTGGTGCCCTTAATGACAGGCAAACCTAAAGCTGTTTCACTCTAAAGCTGGAAGTGAAATTGAAAAAACAGAGAACTAGAGTTCATGAGATCAAGGAGAAAATTTCATTTTTCAAAGCATGATTGTAAAATTACAAATTTCATTGTGAATTACAAATAAGAATAGGTGTTTAATCTGGTGTTTCAGCACTTGTACTTCTGTTAATATTCAGGACTGATTTATTACTAACAAATTTTCCATCTCTGCTTTACTAATTCAAATGAATTAATTATTATCATTATGAAGATTGAGACTTCACATTTTCAGTGTTTGTAGTGCTCTGATGGGAAACATATTTTCTTGCACTTTTTGGATCAATTTCTCATTATTCACAAAGTAGATTGTGACCATATTACCAACAATTACATTTTAGTTGTTGCTGCTATATGAGAATAAAACCAGTCAAATGAAGAAAATAAAATATTTAAAGAAAGATGTCAGAACAATACGCATAAACTATTAAACTCAATCACAATTTGATGGTTTTTATTCTTTATTGGCCAAGTGTGATTAAACACACAAGGAATTTGTCTCTGGTGCATAAACTCCCAGTGTACATATGAACAACAAAGTGATAATCATAGATATCAATAGGAGAAGCTAATAGGAAAGATGAAAAGGATAATAGTAACATAGCCTTACTACATGGGTAAATATCCTTAGGCATAAGACAGTGTTGTGAGTATTAGATGTTCTGCTAAATATCTAAATCCCACAGTACCGTCTTAGCAGAATGATGGCATGGGGGAAAAAGAACACCAGCTTCCTATTGGGCTATCATGCATTAATTGGAAATGGGATACAATATTTTTCTAGCAAGAGATCCATGATTTAGGATTGGTGGGTGTTTAAGAAGACATGGTACTGTATATGAAAGAGATGCACTGGCACTGACTACTTATGGATTCAGGATTCAATCCAACACATTGTGCCACAAGCCCTTGAAGCCAGCTAATTGGCCAAAGACATGGACATTGAGAAAAAGGTAGAATATTTAACTATGACTAAATTTGTGTGTCAGAGGAAAAAACTGTGTATCAAATATAAGGTGCTACTAGATGCTAAAGAAAAAGGAGGTTTAGGTTTATCTGATTTGAAATTATTTTGTAGCTTGTTATTTAGTCAGATGAAAGAGTGGGTGACACTGAGAAGTAGAGTATTACTGGAGTTAGAAGGACACAATTTGAGGTTTGGGTGGCATGGTTATCTATGGTATTTTAAAGCTAAGGTTAGTGTAGATTTCAAAAATCATTTTCTCACATGGGTCATATTTAGGATATGGAATAGATATAACCCAAGGCTGTATCTGAAAATACTTCCTGGATTTCCCCACACGAAGCATATTGTACAGTATAGGAGAAATTATAACTAAACACAAATGGTTAACATGGTGACATACTTGAATTTTCCCATGGAGAACCCAAAATAAAATTCAAAGATTTGACATTAGAAATAATTATTAGCAAGGTTTAAAATAAATAAAAGGACTTATGATTTTGAACATTGTAAGACTGAATTTGAAATAGAATTATGTATAAATGATAGGCATGTTACTGTAAAAATGTATAAACTTTTATTGTAACTTGAAACAGAAGGAGAACAAGGGAAATAATAGATGATAAAATGAGTTAAATAGTTTGGTTATAACATACAAATGGAGCAATGGGACAATACATGGATGATGAATGGAGTAAATTTAAATTATGTTATAATCTTCAAGATAATTTTTATAAAATGATATATTGTCAGTGTTCGTCACCAGAAAATATGTCTAAAATGTATAAAGATAACTCAAATTTATGCTGGAAGTGTGAACAAAAAGAGGAGACTTTTTATCATGGTTGGTGGATGTGTATAAATACTAAAAATGTAATGGATCCAATTACATTAATTCAGGCTTTAAAATTTAATATACCACTGAAGCCAGAGATATATCTTTTTGTAGTCATATCATAGGGAAAACTTAAGAGTTGTACTATGTCTCAGACTGCATGCTTGATTTTATCCTTGTTGGCTATCCAAACAGTAAGTTATTTGTCATCATGCCCATTGATGCTTTGCCTATCAGCTGAAAATGCCATAGAAGATGCCAGTTCTGCCATTACATTATCTGATCAGGACTCAACTGAAATTGCCAACTCATCACACACACAGATCTCTGAACAGCTGTCAGTTAGTTACAATTTCCAGCCAGCATTATCCTAATCCAGATTTAAACTGACCATAAACTGGAAAACCAAGTTTATAAAACAATAAACTTGAGCAATGTAAACAATGTGACTTGGTGAGACTTGGTTCTGTTTTGGCATAAACTGGCAGTATTTCAGCAAAATAAGAAAATTGATATAATATGAAGAACCAAATATTTAATTAGACAACAAATCCATCCAAATAGCAATATATGTATAAATCCTATTTATACATTTCCTCCACAATCTTCTTCATTTGACGACATATGGATTGCGCTGAACACAGCATCCTTCTGTAGAAATTGAGCTTGTCAATAACTCCTAGGGATTTCCCAAATCATATTGCAGTTTAAGCATATAATCCAGGACCGGAAACAATATCAATTGGAGTAATTGACTGAACATCCCCAAATAATGGTGTCTGGAGCAGAGGCTTACCAGGGGATAGTCTGTTTTTAAATATTTATATATCACCTGTCCTGCCATGTACCTAAGTATACTATGCAAAATCAGAAAATAGATTCAATAAATAGATTCAATAGATTCAATAAAATACGGGACAGTAAGATACAAACTTCTTTCTTCTTCCCTGCAGCCAGTTGGCCATCAGCTGAGTAATGGAAGGGTGAGAGAGTAACTTTTGGTGCAGATAAGAGAAGTGCTTAAGATAGTGAACATAGTCACTAGCTGCAATAACGGGTGTTATATCTCCTCCCCAGCAATCTTAATATAGTTAAGGTTATTATTTTCCTTTACAAATAGCAATAGGTAACTAGTGATCTTGATCAAGACTATTGGGAAGAAAGCACCAGCTTTAATCATTCTTCTTCCTAGTGATCTCATCCTCAGTTAACTTCCTCATGGGATGAAGTCCTCTTTTCTTGCAGAATCCAATCCGAGTTATTCATCAGAACCTTTCAGACTTGTGCTGAAGCCCATCCTCAGTGAACCTGTCTCTACCGGAATGTGTGCTTTGGGCTATTATTCTATGCATCGTATTTATGTGGTGCCTTCCTGTTGGTTGATTGGTATGTTGATGGCCGGCTATTGGCTGTTGTTTCCTTGGGCTGCCAAGTCCTCGTCTCCTAAATGCCTGATAGTGGTACCGACAGCTGGTGGTAAATCAGCACTCTTGTTGACTGACAAGGGGCCCTTTCATCCTTTCTTCACTATGTAGCACAGGGTACCCAACCACAGCCTGTTGGGAACTGGGTCACACAAGCAGCAGATCAGTGAGTGAAGCTTTACCTGACATGTATGGGATCTAAGTTGCATGTGAAACTATCTTCTCTCCCAGTCTGTGGAAAAATTGTCTTCCACAAAACTGGTTCCTGGTGCCAGAAAGGTTGGGGATCACTGCTATAGCACATAAGCTTATAAATATAGTCTGTGTATTTGTGTGCAAATATGTGTGCCCCAAGGGTTATCCACCTCTGACTTAAGGCAACATGGTCACTAAAGTAAAATGGCATGTTAAATTAAAGAATATGGGACAATTTTTGTTGTTGTGTTGTTTTATTGTTGTGTTGTTGTATAACACTTATACAGATGCTCTTGTGCCAAATCATCTCTGAGTAATCTTAATGAAAAGTCTCAAGATGTAATGGTAGTACTTACCATTAAAATCTTTCCAATGAGGTCTATTCGCTGGCACAGCCCCAGGAATTCATAGTGATTTTTTAAAGTAATTATTTTAATAAAAGTATAGAGCTGATTCTTTGTTATAATATTATTAAATTATATAACAGAGTTATAATAGAGTTCTGATTCACATGGGCATCGTTCTCAGACAGCTCATAAACTGTAAACAAAAGAAAATAAAAGCCAGCACATATTGTGCTAAACTACTCTTTCTTTTATTTCCCAATATTTCTTTAGCTTTTATACAAAATGAGTTTTTCATTTACTTTCTGTGTTCCATCAATGTGCACACTTAGGCTGTTGACCTTATTTTAGTGAACTCTTTGCTGCAGTCCATTTTTACACAGAATGTCAAAATTTCCACACCAAAGAAGACTGTAATTTCCCTGGTGAATATCAGCATCATCTCTTTTTTTCTGCATTTGTCTGCCAGGAAATACAGACATAAGGAAGGAGTGAAACTTTCAAGATTCTGGAAGCGATGATAAGTCCTTCAATCAGTTGTCATGTTTCCGCAGCCTAAGATATTGCTGTCATCAGTCTAAGATTAACTTGTTTTGACAGCAGTTACATCTTTATATGTTGGTCTTCATCTGTTTGGGTTGAAATCTAGACAGTGAGGCACTGTTGATTACCATTTCCAACAAATATTAATGGGTCTTGAATTAGAATGCAGAACTTGCACATAACAGATGAATTTCACCATTAAAAACTAATACAAAATAATCAGAAAATAATGTACCTGGCATGCTCTTGAAACTCTTGTATTGGTCTTACTAGAAGTGACTATTACAAATTAAGAATATAAGATACATTTTATTTAAATAGATTAGTAGTCTGACATAATTATGAAAGATAGCAATTTGAATTTTCTAACACTGAGTCACAATAATTTTCCTGAATGTCCAACTATTGCTGCTGAGCAAGCTTTACCCCAGGAGTGTCCCCATGGCTAGCTGGGGAATTCTGGGAGTTGAGGTCCACAAGTGTAAAGTTGCCAAGAATGGACATCCCTGCTTTACTCATTTCTCTTGTTTACTCTACATGATGTTTTAATAATGGAAAGCTATAAGTAGATTCATTTTATTACCGCAATATGTTATAGCAGAAGATTCTGTGGCTGAAATAACTAAAAGTTCTATAGCATCTTAAAGATTGACAAATGTAGTATTGCAGAACTTTCATGGCTCAGCAGATCTGTTGGAATCACAGTGAAATTGATACACAAACCTACGCCATTTAGGGGAAACTGAGGAAGACAGGAAGAATTCAATGGTTCAAGATAGGGCAGTTTTATTAATGAATATCTTATGCAGAAAGATACTATTGTAATTGTTTTGTTTTTCATCCCGGAAGATCAGTGGCATATATCCAAAGCAAAACATTGTTTTTAAAGACAGCAAAGAGTTCCTTATTATAATGCAAATTACTGTAAATGATAAGTATTGACATTCCTGAAAATTATTTGCCCAAAGGTGCCAAATCCAGAGTGGTACTACAACTAGTTTTATTTAACACACAAAGGGTTAAACTCATCTGTCTTCTTCATACTACTGGTTCCTTGTCTTCTCTCCATTTTGTTCTAGATTTATAAAGGTTTAATTTATTTAAATGGGTGTACCTCAATGTCTGACAAGGTTCAGGGCATGGGCTACAATAGAACACTATGTTTGAAATGTTTCATTGTCAAGGCATTTCCTTTTCTTCAGGTAGCCCAGCCCTGCTCCATATGTTGCATTTTAGGTTGACATAAACAGGGTTGTTTATGCTGACATGGCTTAATTGCTATAAAGGAGATGCATATGTTTTTCTTGATTATGTTCCCTATTTGAAATCTAGGAAGATAATTATTTTTGTTGATTTGGGGCACATGAGACTGGCTAAAATAATATTATCTGACATGGAAATGATAGGGATGAAGAAGAAAATTTATGTAAATCAACATTTCTGGTGTGTTATACTTACAACTTAAGCCTTTCTTCCATTCTGATGCTGGGCTGTGCTAACATTGGGCTGAACTTTTAATGAAGTTGTAATGTGTTTATACTTTTTGTTTGTAAGAAAACAACATTTTTAAAATGAGATAGCCCAACCTTCAATTAAACTTAGAATTAGAAAGTTCACAATATATCTTGCTCCCATCAAAGTCTCCTGATGATAAATAAAAAATCAATATTAAAATCCATTAGTATCCTTTCCTGAACCTTGCTGGTAGACATAACATAGCAGAATGCCACAAAGTTACGTCTTCACAACTCTATTACTGAAAAGTTCCCGTGATGATCCAGGTTTTTTTTTTGCCCACAATAGCATCGGGGTGGTAATAATCTCCCAATGGCCGAGAGTCACATTTGAGCTTCTCTGTTTTTTCTGGATCTGGGCTATGATAAAAAAGAGGATAGGGCTTTGAATGAAAATAGACAAAACTGTGTTATGAAAGAAGTTGCACTAAAATATAAATTTTTAAAGTTAAAATAATTTCAACAAGGGGCATCATTTAAAAACAACACACAAAAGGCGGTGTTGTTAATAAACACATTTGAAAAAAAGCACTAAAGGTAATGAAAACCTCACATTTGAACTGTGGCAAAAAGCCACAGCAGTATGCATTTGGCAATTCAAAGGAAATGCATGCTGTCCATGAGTCACATTGCTCATTCAATCAAAGAGGTTTAGCAGTCTTTCTTCATATATAATCCGAGCTGCCAGATTTTCTTACATTTCCTACCACATTCTCTCCCACCAAAAATGCTGTTGAAACACGTATGCTCTTTCACAATGTCTTTCTCAGCCTCTTGATTTCAGATGCCAGAAACCAGAGTCAGCAGTATGACTATCATCAGTATCCTTGAGATTGCATCTCCTTCTGCCAATGCTAATGCCACTATGGAAGCCATCAACAGCAATACAAATGATTATTTCTATATAAATATTGAGCAGATGTGACAGCCTTGTCAAACTCCTTTTCTGGTGTCCAACCACTGTGTTATACCTTGTGCTGGCTTGACTACTCTGCTCTGGTCAGGAATAGGGAGGAAGAACAAATAGCTTGTGTAGGCAGGAAACTATGTTTGCATGATATACAAATGGCTCGACCTGATTTTCAATGATTCAAGGTCTTTATTTTTTATCTTTCCTTTATTTATTCTGTGGACTTTCTAGATGAGAAATAATTTAGGCCTGCATGATGAATATAATTTTGGCCAAGACTAAATGACTTCCTTGCCTTTTCAATAATTAGTCAGCTCTGCCTACCTAATTCCTTTCCCGAAAGAATCAGTTTTCTTATGTAACAAAAATCTTTAATAGACAAATTGGAACTTCCTTATATATCTTACATTTCCATTCAAATGTTATTCCTGAGTAGTTAAAATAGTAATAAATAATCTGAAGAGGAGCGAATTAGAAGGATCAGCTTGAACAGAAAACAATATAAAACTGAACCGCAAAAAGAAAATCTCAGGCATTGTTTGCAGAATTAAAAATATAACTTGCTTAGGTTCTGCTTTCTCAGTTGGTGCTTTAGATGGAGTTCAAGACATATTCAAATAAATAGTTTCCAACCATATTTCTCCAGTATTATTAGAAATATGGTAAAATATATGAATAAAATATTTGCTATGACAAAATTTCTTCAGCAGCTTTTTCCCCCTCTTAATGAATCTGAGAGAAGCCTTTTTTTTTCTAGAAGAAGGAAATTCTCATAAATCTAGTATAGGAGTCTTGCACTGATCTGAGCTGCAAGTGTTTTGTATGGATTTTTTAAAGGAGGACAGTGTGGGCAATTGTGCCAGGCCCCACTCATGGTTCAATACTTTTTTTTCAAGGCAATAAAATTAATCAATTAAATAATAGTCCCAAGAAATGATTTCATTATTTTGGATTTCCCCACAAGGCCATTGACTATAACATATACCCAAAAATCAGAACAAAAAAATTATGCTGACCAAAGGTATAGGGAAAAAAGTGGGTTGTGGGGTGGATAGAGATATTTTGCTCCTGGGCTTCCCTTTTTTAAAAAAGTCTTCCCCGTCTTTATTTGTGCAGTCATTTCTATTCTCTGTAGCATCTAAAAATTCAGTTAAATCCTAAGAGAAGAGATCATATGGGAATTTTCTCCTTAAGGTTTTCTAGATTAGGAAACAGGACATCCTCACAGTTAATATACATTCCTCTAGGCCATGAGTTAGCAGAAAAATACTCTGGCATATTTTCTGCTGCCCATTGACTAAGATTTAATCCACCTCAATAACAAGGTTTATCATGGATCAGTGTACTTAAGACTTTAGTGTGGGCATGAATTTCTGAAATAGTATATGGGAATTACCTTGAGAGATAGGAGGAAGTTCTACAGCCTGGACAATGGTCTGCTAAATAAAATCTGAATCCAAAGCATCTCAGAAAGGGAACCTTCTTAGAGTTCAGTAGAACAAAAGGAAGGGAGGGGAGAAAAGTACTCTCAGACTTGCAAGATATTCTTACTCTAATCTTAACAATAAAGGTGGTGTTAGTACTCATATTTAGTGCTTTTTGTATGGATTATCTCAAAAAGATAACAATTTCCCTTCTTTGTTTCCCCATCCACCCACCCTTAATCACTAGGCAATGGGGAAAACCATCCTCAATTGCTGCTCTTGAAATGTGATGGATCAGACTTGGGCAGGTGGTTAAATTTGCATAATTAGTTGCAGACTAATAGGTGCAGAAATACTTTATCCCAATAAATAATCACTCAAGTGTAGGAGATGACCTGACATCCAGCTCTTTATAGTGGATTGGAAATAATAGTGCATTGAAAGAGATTTCACTTCAGCCTATCAACCTCCTCTAGCCCACTGACCTCTCAGGTGGGTTATATTTGGACTGACATCTAGCAGTCTTCCAGACTGCTGGTAGACTTATGTCTAGAAATAGCTCAGATCAGTGTGATAGAAGAGGGTTGCAGGATAACATGGACTCATTTGGAACACAACCAGTAAACATATTGCTTTAACTAGTTTCAATTAGATGAAGAATTTATTTTATAGATAAGTCTAAATCTTCTGAAAGACCGCTGAGCACACATTTATTAACAGGTCTAGTGGTCTTCTAGAAGATTTAGTGTACTAGTGTGTATAATAACAGATAATGCCCGAATAGGATTTTGTGAAATGTAGGTCAGGCGTATGTGGGAAACACCTCTATGGAAACCAGGTGTTTTTTATTCTTTGGTCCATGCCAAAAGATGATAGAGGGACAGGGAGTAAGGATATGTGCCTGCAGTAGTCTCAACTGGCCAATAGAAATGTAACAAAAACCAGCAATTGACCTGCGAATGAGTTGTCATTGATCATTTTACCCCAAGACTTTTATTGAGAGATGATGGGAAAGATTACTTTAAAACTGGCAAAGCTGAATATGTTAAGGTGCAGTAGACTGGGGGTTAGGCAAAGGCTACATCCTGAGAACATGATTTCTAAGAATATTTAGTGCGCCATTTTTGTGCAGCAGTTATTTGGACGTGACAACAAACACAACGGCAGCCAGAACTGCTGCAGGCTAAAGGACAAAGGTGAAACAGAGAAGCAGCAAAAGCCTGCCACTTTGTAAGAACACAATAGATTCCTGAACACCATCACAGCAAATTAGAAAGACATTCAAAATCATCTAGAACATGAATTAGAAAAATAGTAACGTCTCTTTTGTCAGAGACAAATGTGGGAGGCACATCATTAAAGGTTAGATGTGCAATTGGAATGGTAGCTTCTCAGTAACGGGCTTTTCCTATTATCTTCCAAATCATTAATTTGAAAATATAAAATATTTTAAAAAAATAACTGAAGATCTTGAAATAATGTTTACCTTTCTCAAACAGGTTAATAAAATAACTGTGAATTATGAGAAGTATCTAATTAAAAATATTGTTTAGATTATGCACTTGAGAAAATTTAAATACCTCAGCTAGAAATCCTGAAGAAACCCTAAATATTATATAATAAGTTATAGTGTTTCACTCTAGGCAGTAACATTCTTAGGGCCTACACCAGGGGTGTCAAACTCGATTTCACTGAGGTCCGCATCAGGGTTGTGTTTGACCTCGAGGGGCCGAGGTGGGGTGTTGCCAGGGTAGGCATGGCCAGCTCAACATCACTCCTGTCAGGGGTGCCTGTGGTGGCCCAAGTGCTCTGCAGCAAAAACAAGCTCCTGAGCTCTGTTTTTGGCTGCCATGGCATCCTGCAAAAAAAATGGAGCCCATTTTCACTGGCAGAAGCATCCGCGGGCTGGTCCTTCACTGTTTCCAGGGCAGCCCCGCAGGCCAGATCTAAGTACCCCATGGCCGTATCCAGCCCCCGGGCCTTGAGTTTGACATCCCTGGCCTAGACCAATGTTTCCCAGTCTTGACAATTCTCACTTAAAGCTCTGTGTGAGTCTGTGCATGTCACTCACACTTTGCAAATGTAAGGGTGAGATCAAAGCCCCTTCAATAAATTATCAGATTGGTCCAAGGTCACTCAGTGAACTTCATGGCTCAGTGCAGATTGAAACTTGCATAATGTTCCAGGAGCTGTTTTATAGAACTACCAGATTTTTAATGTAGAATTTTTTCCAGAGGCATACACTTCTTGTGTTTAGTTTTTTAAATCCTTCAAAACTATTATACGAGAATTTTTTAAAAAAATCAAGACATTATACTCTATTTGTAGAATCGGTAATTCAAGGCTCTCAGCTGCCTTTCAACCCTATAAGAATTTAAAGGAAGGAATAAGGATTTCTGACGTTTTGCTCTGTGTTATAAAACAGTTCTCCATGGTTTTTTCAGTTGCAGTTTCTTTTGCACAGTCAAGAGAAGGAAGGGGAAAAAAGTGGCAAATGGGGAAGAGAAGGAAAAAGCTCTGGGTGTTCAGAGTGGAGGAAGGAAATGTTTAAATATGATTTGCTTTTACAGAAGATACCATGCAGAGTTGCTCAACAGTGGCATCAATGCAAAATGTTATTCCTTCCTAACCCATTTGGTATATTCTTTTATCTGTTAGTCCAGTATAAGAAATAATACATTCATTTTTACCTACTTACAATACTTCTTGACTGATCAAAAACCAGCATTCCTGTGAACAGTTTATAAGCCCATTAAAAATAGTGCTTATCTTTGAAAAATCTACAAAGAATACAAAACAATAAGCTCTGAGCTGAAGAAGCTTTTTGGATGAGAGGTGAAATGTCTTTAAAGAAAAACAAGAAAGTCCAGTTGCCTCTTGAAAAAGCACCTTTGGGACAACTATGACCCAGATGACTGAGAATCTCCATAGAAGCAGCAATGTTTGGAGAATGAGAAGGGAAATCAGACTGACAAAAGTAGTATTTCAGTACAAGCCCACACCTTTTCTGTGTGCATTGCGATGTTGCATGCATATCTCCAAGGGGTACAACTTATGACACAGTACTGCAGTGCTGGTTTAGTTATTGTGACAAAACAGAAGAATCCTGTGGATACCGCTGACAACTGTTTGCAGTGATAAAAAAAACAAAAACCTTTGTGACCAATCCTCACATTTACAATTTTCACAGTTGTCTACAGCAAAGGAAAGTTGAAATAACATCATAAGCACAGTCGCAGTTTCACTTTGCTTAGTGGTCAATTGTGGACACTAAACAATGACCAACTGTAAAAGCAACAACAGCAATAATAATAAATTCTGCTGCAAACATAGCCACAGTAATAACAGGAGCAATAAAGAATGGTCTAGAAGCATCCATTAAAAAAAATCAGCCCACATTTTGCAATATAACATATATGCTTTGTGAATCTTTTGAGGGAAGACTTTCTAGAAATGGGGCCCTATCCATGAAAAACCCTTTCTCTTAATGCCACAACATAGTCCTTAACTTTTTTGGCAAGAGAACCAGCCGTAGGTCCTCAAATGAAGATCTTAGGTAAATATGGAACATGAGGCAGATAGTCTGCTTTATAGGGTTAAAGACAATACTTCTGCGATCAGCCGCTAAAGTCTGTATCTATTTAACAATTTTTCAAAGGTGATAGAATCTCAAGCTAGTGGACTATACACTTTCCATCCAGATATGAGTGCCAGTTTTAGTACCCTATGTAAAGAAATAATGTTTAAAAATTGCCTGTGCAAGTAAAAAGATATACACACTTAGAATCTTTCAAGTCATGCTTATTTTCTAAATTGCAGACAATCTTATTTACTAGCAAGTATTTAAAAATGTGACATTTCTCCCCTCCATTGTCCTATGGATGTAGATCACATGCATGTCTTAATCTAAGATACAAATACTTGCTTAAAAAGCATGTTTAGAACCTGGAATTATTAGAAGCCCTGCTTCTTCCTATATGCCAAACTCTTGTTTTGGTCTTTCCATTGTGGAAACAGCCATGGTGCTATTGTGTTTGTGTGTATGTGTGTGAGTGTGGTCTGTGTACAAATCAGTGCTGACTCCTGGCAACTGCCTGGTGAAGTCCTTTGCAGTTTTCTTGGCAAGACTTCAGAAGTGCGTTGCTCTTGCCTTCTTCCTAGGGCTGAGACAGTGACTTGCCAAGATTATCTAACTGGTGTAATGCTTAAGGCAGGACTAGAAT
Source organism: Oxyrhabdium leporinum (assembly GCA_032468155.1). NCBI lineage: Eukaryota > Metazoa > Chordata > Lepidosauria > Squamata > Cyclocoridae > Oxyrhabdium > Oxyrhabdium leporinum. The sequence continues at coordinate 31,554 of JANHFL010007464.1, forward strand.
GCACAGTCTCTTATTTTTTAGCCTCGTGCCTTAACAATGCATCAAACTGACTTCACTAATATTATTAAATACCCTTATGTTTTTTAAAAAAAAAATCTCTAAAGGTAAACCAGTACACTGTTTCCTTAAATTCCAAATGTAGCTATTTATTAGTAGTAAACCCATCCAATGTAAATATTTCTGTTTCTTTATTTCCATTTTTTTCCAGCAAAGCTTTTCTTCATTACAATTCAATGAGCTCAGTATTGCTCTAATAAATAATTTTGTTCCACCACAGACAAAATGAACAACCACAACAACAAACCATTTACAATGGAAGTTAATTCTTGGGGATAGAAAACTCTCAGACTTTAGCTCCCAAGTATAATTATAGTATATCAGAAGAAGATTTTTTAAAAAATGTAAGACATTGGAATGACTTTATTGCCATGCAATTAGTGCAAGTCAGTAATTTTGAAAATATCCCTTGATTTTGAAAAGGGTGGAGGGAATATAATGACACACTCAGATAATTGCAGCTATTATAATCAGAGGAATTAATTTTACAGCAAGGAATGCTCCTAGAGTCAAAATGTAAAGTAAGTATTTTACATAAGATATAAACCAATAATTAAAGCAAGACTAATTACAACTAAGTAAATCCCTCAGGTAATAACTAACACTATGAACCTCAGCAGAAACACCTTGGATATATTAAAGTTTCAAATTTAACATAGGATTTAAATCTAAGAAAAACAGCTTTTCAGCTATTTCTATCTCCCTGGATGGGCCTATCTGTTAATCCCAGTTGGGCTATACTAGCTGGTTAATGGTGAAATATGAAAACCAATTTCAAAGCATCCACTTTCTAAATGGTTGAAGACCAGGTAATAATTTTTAAAATACTATTTTGCATAGTAGCTTTTGAAGTAATTTACCATTCTCATGTCAGAACAGTAGTTTGCCCCCAAATTTAGGAGGAGAAACCTTGGTGTAAAAGCTACTTTTATTTTGTATAGAGCTGCTATCCAAAATCCAACATGATATTTGATAGACTTCTGCTTACACAGCTGGCTATCCCATCCTATCCTTTATGCCTAAATCTATTCTTGAAGGTTTCTTTCTTCTCCAAGGAACTCTCTCGGCTTCCGTGGGCACCTTCAACAAGAAGAGAAGAATCCATTTGTTGTTATTTGGCAGCATGGATAATTAATGCTGTCTATTTTTTCTGCTTCTGTCCTATTTTATTATATAACAATTATTCTTAATCTTGATGTTATGTTAGATTGTGATATTTTTTACTGTACATCACACCGGTGCCTGTTAAGTGGTGGTGGTGATCTATAAATAAAATAAATGAGCACATCTGGAACACAGTCATCTTGTTAAAAGGCCTTCTGACAGAAAGGGAGCAAATGTCTTTATTTGTTTGTTTGTCAAACATGTACAAGATAACAAGTATAGGTCTGAACATAAACATGAACAAAGGAAGTAAGTACAGATAAATGGAGACAGTAAGACAGGGACGGTAGGCACGCTGGTGCGCTTATGCACGCCCCCTGTAAGGACCTCTTAAAAATGGGGTGACGTCCACGCTAGACAGTTTGAGATTGAAGCTGTGAGGGTTTGAGTCTGTAACAATGGAGTTGGGTAGGGCGTTGACCACACTGTTGCTGAAGTTGTATTTTCTGCAATCGAGTTTGAAGTGGTTTACTTTGAGTTTGTATCGATTGTTTGCCTGTGTATTATTGTCTTCAAGGGATAGTTAGCCGTACTATGTAAAACTACTACAACTGGACTGGGGCTAGTGACTTCCTTATAGTTGTTTCCCTATTTTTGTGTCTGCCTCATTGATGGAATTATCAACAATGGAATATGAGCAGTTTCCTTTGAAACCCTCATTCTGTTTTTCTACTGCATCCTCCATCTTTATTTTTTTCCTTACCACAGCAATTCTGATAAGGAGCAAAGAAGAGATAGCAGCATGCTATTGCCCCTTTGTGCTAGAGATGTCTCTCTGGGATGACTCCAGTGTCTCCTAAGCTAACCTACACAATGTCAATTTGAGGTTGGATGTTATATGAACATTATATTGCTCTGAATGGGCTTTGGAATATGGGGAGTTGAATTTGCCTGACACCCAATTGAAACATATTGCAAATGAAAGGAAGAAAGGCAACTGGAGATAAATTGCTAGCCAAAGAACTCAACATCAACCAAAACTTTACTTTTGCTATTGTTGTCATTGTTATTATTATTGTTGGCCTTTTCGTTTTGAGCAGATAAAACACAAGGAACGTCTTTCATTTTCACTTTCGTGTTTTGCAGTTTAGGATTCCATTAATACTTCCCTTTCCCCCCAGTGCTATGCTGTGCTCTAGTTTGCAGTCAGTTCATACTGCACTGATGTATATTTCATTGCCCAAGGCTTAATTTTGATTTATTGTCCGTCCATAAATTAGAAAAATATGCTCTGGAATTCCATCCCGCTGAAAAGCTGTGCCTGATGTCAGGGGACTGGGTGATATTTAAGATGTCAGAAATACATATTGGATTAGCGTGCTTTGTTTCCCCACAACAGCAGGTGTTTAATCATAGCTGATGGCTGAAGTTAAATGCATTAGGACAGCATCAGCCAAGAAGATGGAGTTTTTCTAAACCATATAAACTCCAGATAAATAACTCAAAACTAATTGTGTGGCCACATCTTAGATACATTTTTATTTACTTAATATATTAAACCATGAAAATAGCCTCTGGCACTTAACTTTCCATTTACGAGCCTGCGTAAATGCCTTATATTAGCAAGTGGATGTGTCTTCAAACACTGCTGCATTGCCCTTTCTTGGTTAGCAATGGATTTTGATATTTCATAGTAGCATTAAAAAGGAAAAAAAATATGAATTCATCATTTACATAAGGAAGGGTGGTTTTTTTTAAGCATTAGTATTTGTTCCTCTAGGAACAACATTGGGTATAAATACTGAGTTTGGTAATATTAATAGTAGATCAAATAGGATACATGCAATGCATTCTCAAGGATATTCTTTTAAAAAATGTTGAGTGTTTCTTTGTTGCTGTTACGGTAGCTGTTTTGCTTATGTTAATCAGCATTCTCTGTGTATAGAAAAATGATCAGTCCTGGTCTTGAACAATTTAGCTGGAGGCCAGAGAGAAGCAGCTTAGGAGAGCAAACATTTTCAAGGTCAACCGGTGAACTGTAACAAGCCAGCGAGATTCATGGCAAGAATGGTATATTTTGACACAACAGCGATTTGATTAAAAGAAAAAGTAATGGGTTTAAACAGTCACTATGAGGATGTAGCCAGACTTTGTTAGCTTTTCGCAAATTACTTAACAAGCCAGTGATGAAACTGGAAATAGGACTATTTTATATAAAGAAAAGGAGACAATATTACTTTGCAGCACCACTAATAAGGGTAGTCTTTTCAAGTATGCATCCAATGTCTCATCATTTCCCTAAAGGTTATAATGTTAGAGGGTCTCTAAACACATCCACTTAGGAGTTCCATTATAATCAACATGTCAATAATTTTTTTAAAAAATAATATTTTTTTTCAAGAGATGATTCTTAGACAAAATGCTGTGTTTATCCTGCAATAGTTCTGAATTATTAATTTTTTTAATTCAAGGAAATTAGATTGTCAAGGGGCACTGAAAGGTTTAAGAGTGGGGGAATCAAGAAAGTTTTCAGGTCTGACTTCATATATGGTAATGTACACTGTGATATATTAGAATGATTTTGTCTCTACCCTGGGTTTGTGAGAAAACACATGTGTAAAATGCTGATGAAGCTCAAAGTAGAATAGTAAATTTCAAAAAAGAGTTTGGATAAAAGATGAAGTATCACTTCCCTTTCCATTGCTGTCATGGCTTCTAGAGTTCAACAAACAGGATACTCAGAGAACAATAAGTTAAGCAGAAAAATAGCTCTCACTGAGCCTTACTACTGAGATGCTTTCTTTCCCTCTAGTTAAGTATAAAAAAAGAGATTATCTCTGCAATATTTTTTGTCCATATGTGCCTAACCATTATATTAAATTGCCTTGGAACTCCTACTGTTTCCATATTTAAATCACCCTTACTTGTATTAATGCTAAAGTAGTGTTTTCTTTCTTAAGCCAATAGCATCCCATGACAGCTGCAAAGTTTGTAAATCTGTTTTATTCTCCACCTGTTATGTCAGGGGTGAAAAAGAATGATGACTTGTGTAAAATCAAAATTGTACTTCTTGATCATTTAAAACTGAAATGCCCTCTCCCCATCCAATCAGCTTAATATGCCATTATTTTGCTGTTATCTCTGTAAAGAGCCAAACATATTAGACAGAAAGCACCAAAATATCCTGCCTACCATTTTTGGTTTGGCATTAAATTGGAGTAATAGAAAAATAATGCAACAGTTAAAAGAAGTGATAGTAAAATATTATAATACAGAAATGATTGGATAAAGTACCCTTCCCTTCCACATTACCTTCTAAACAGAGCACATGGAAATCAACATATCTTGCCTATAATAAGGAAAAGAAGAGAATTCCAAGTAAAAATGGTACATGAGATGGCTCCCTTTGTAAGTTTGTTCTTTTAAAAACAAAACATATTTATGAATGAAGGCAAATATAAGTGTCCTGATAATAAACATATTTATTACAGAAATTACCAGAAAGGCACACAGATATGTAATAAAATGGAAGTGGAAATACATTTTTAAAATTCTCCTTATATTAGGGAAAGAAATTAAAATAAAACAATAACATGTAAATACTAGAGTGCAAAAAAAATAATTACTTAAAACCAATCATAACATGATAAACTATTTTCCAAAGGTATAAAAGAAGAACATGTTCAGTTTTAAAATAGAGTAATATAAAATGTCAAAATTTAATCAGAATTGTGAGTTACATTCTCATGTTTCTAGTCAGGTTAAGTAATAATTGCTTGTTTCACTATCTGTTTCCTAAATATACAAGCTCTGAAACAGAATTTGGCAACCTTAAAGAAGAGACATCATTGTGTGGTATGCCAGTAGAAATGAACCTGTCTGGTCTTCAGGGGAACTGATTTAGAGGTGAGGTTCAGTACAAGTGACAAATTTCATCATAAAATCAGCAGCACAACAATAGATGACCCACAGTTTCAATAACTCTTGAATGATACAGATAGTCTCTCTCTATACAGTGAATACACTGTTTTCTTTCTTTTAACAATTCTGAAGACGGTGTGTTAAACTGGCTTAAGCTAAAGGCACTAAGAAGATTTTATATATTTTTTTAAATAATTTTTTTTTGGGAAAAAAGGAGGAAAATCTAGGTTTTCCTTTCAAAGAAAATGAAGTTCCTAGAATTATCTCTCTTTCACACGTTTGCTGTTTGACAACTTTTTTAGTTTGGATAAAACCCAAAGAAGGCAGAATATTATCAACAGACCAATATTTTGCCATTTTGCCTCCATGGTAATCTTTCAAGTTGAGTGCAAATTATTTCATGGTATCAGTGGAACTAAATCTTCAAGGAATAAGATTAACTTAAATAAGTAGGTGATGATATCTATATGAAATCATGCTTGTACTGAACTAAAACTTTTAATCAAAGAGTGGCATGCACAGCAAGTGACCCCAAAGATCCCTCAAAAGCAGAGGAACTGCTTCCAGAAGATAGAGGTCCTAGTAGGTACAGGTCTTTGTCCTATAGAGCATACAAACTCTCATTTTGGAAATGAACTTAAGTCACACATCTCTGGGAGGACTGCATACTAGTACATGCAATCCAATATCTTGTCTAGATATTGTCTTAGACAATATCTTGTCTAAGTCTAGAGGGGGACACCCATACATCTGAACATTGTTCCATTTTACATTCACTGATCTTCCAACCATATTTAATGGAAGAAAACCATAATTTTGGCCTTAGAACATTTATAATGAAACTCTTTTTCAGAATAGTAGAAAGAAATATCTGGGATTCTCTGAAGAAATCCCAGGAATAAGTCCTAAACTAAGAATGAAAGAATAGCCTATCATTTATACGTAACAAGGTATGAACTTGTCTATTCGCCATAATTCTAGGTGAAAGCTATAACTAGAAACTGCTTGGACCAATAAGTTGATGTAGAAGTTAAACAAAACCTCTGCTTTAAATCTTTGTTCATAAAAATTGAACATATATAATCTGAGGATTCAATGAAGCATTATGCAGATATTTTTGTACAAGTCCTAAGTAAGGGCAAGAATCTGATGGTTTATTATAGGTGTTTTAAGCTTCCCCCATAATATAACCCAGTGCATTTCAAAATTGGCAACTTTGACAAGTTTGGAGAACTTCTTCAAGATATTCAACTATCTTCCAAATTCAAAATCAAATCTCAGTCATAATCCAGACATCATCTACACCCACTTTCTTTAACTTGGTGTCCTTTTGATATGTTAGATTTTGTTAGATCATGGCCGATTAAGTTGAAAACAATACATGTCAATTAATACTGCATTAAATGTAAAAGAAAATAGTTATAGGATAATTACTAAAATATGGTACATTCTAATTTTAATGTTTCTATTTTAGCTATTCTTCACTCAGGCTATTTGTGATATAAAACACATTAGTCCATAATGAGGACAATTTCTGTTCTCATGCCTTTGATAAGATATAATTGAATAGAGAATGGAACTCCCAGATGTTTAATAATTATTTAGAAATAAGGGAAGATTTATTTTATTTGTAGTACTTAGCCCTACCAATGAATAATTTCTGAGATGATTTATTATAGATCACAGACTTAATAAATCAACAATAAAACCATAGTTGGCAACAATAAAAGAACAGTGTTTAAAACAATTGCAGCATAAAAATTCAACGGATGTTCATCTGATACCCAGAAGGCAAGATTATGGATAATAAGCAAGAAGATCCTCAAGCAGGTATTGCAACCAGAAATATCTATAAAAATACTATGGTACTGCTCACAGTTGTTCCTGTTTTTTATTTCTTAATTGCAATAAATCTTTTTTTAAAACATTTCGCACATGAAAATAATGCTTACACATCCTTGGTTGTTTTATACCTGATATTTTTCCTTCCAGAGATTCCACAGAATCTTTCTTCACTTTTTAAAACCTCATAAGTAGGGAGTGAAGGGCATTGCTTATTCTTTATGCTGTGATGGATGTAATCACATACGTGGTGGCAGATCCTTTCAGATATCCAGGGGGGCCTACCCTACTTTTAATTTCTGTGAATTTAGGATAGGTGCAATTTTAAAGAAAACGGTGACACATAAAAACAAAAGACACGATATAAAGAGTGAGACACAATTTTAATGCTGTTTAACTTACAGACATGAATACATGCTTAAATGCTATTCCCTGTGGGGATAAGTTATGCAAAATGAAATCCAGGTTATTTTTAATAAATCTGACAGAGATATAATCTCCTTTAAAAGGTTATTCTGTCTGGATCTGACACAATGGCTGCACTGAAATACTGTGGACAAATATTCAATATATATAGTATTGTTTTAAGAAATTATTTACATTTAGTTGGAAATCTTATGCTCTTCAGAATAAAGTTCCAGGTCCCCATGAGAAGTTTTGGTTTTTCCACAAATCAGAATTTAGGCAGATAGCTCCAGACTTGGAGAGAGAAATCAGGTTAGGTGCATAGGAAAATACAGGTAGTTCTTGACTTATAATCATAACTGAGCCCAAAATTTCTATTACTAAATGAGACAGTTGTTAAGTGAATTTTGCCCCCCTTTACAATCTTTATTGCTGCAGTAGTTAAGTGAATCACTACAGTTGTTATGCTAGTAACATGGTTGTGAAGTGTGTCTGGCTTCCCCATTGACTTTACTTGTTAGAAAGTTGCAAAAGGTGACCACATGACCCCTGGACACTGCAACTGTTGTACATATGAGCCAGTTACCAAGAGTTTGAATTTTAGTTACGTGTCCGTGAGGATGTCGCAATGGTCATAAGTGTGAAAAATTGTCATAAGTCACTTTTTTCACCACCGTTGTATCTTTGAGTGGTCAATAAACGAAAGGTTGTAAGTCAAGGACCACCTACATCTTTCAACACCTACCTGAAGATAGTTTCTCCATTATCACAAGAGCTCTGGAAATTGAACTGAGGTTTTATTTATTTATTTAGAAAGGTTGCACGGTAGCAAGATAGAAGAAGGCTTTTAAACTGACTTAAATTTATTTTTTGCAATCTTTTCCCTCCACACCCTCACCCCCCAAAAAAACAGAACAGGAAGTGAATACAGTATATTATTTCCTGACTTCTGCTTTGTCAATTTAACAGTGGTGGATTTTGTTCTGTTATAGTGCTTTCTTAGAAAAATGCTCCAATGAAGATTGCTCTGTTGCTTGTGTTTTTATTCTGAAATACATCTTTTCTTCTACTTAAATTCCAGATTAATGTTCATTCCTTTTACATTTTAATGTATTTTATGTAGCAAAAGCTGTAGCTGCAGGTCTTCAAGAGCTATGATAATTAAATGTTCACCTTTATTATTAATATTATTATTAATTTTCACTTGTGCAGATTGAAAAAAATATTTGTGAGCATATCTCAACAGTTTGCAGCTATGTTCCTATACTTTGTTTTGACATAATTGAAAAGTCCTAAGCGTTATTTTTAATTCAGGAAATGAAAACTTGTTCTATTCATTATTAACCTACTTAAAGCATTAAACATATTAGGCTGCCTTGATTTATAACATGCAATGATTTTTCCTTTCTCTGTTGGTGTCTTCACCCAACTTGTAGCTATCAATCCATAATTAAAGCCTTTATGAACGCTTAAGTAAAACATAGGTTGGGATATATAACTCGAGCATTATCCAAAAAAGAAGCATGTTTTGGATCCATACATTTATTCTTAGATGGACGTAACAAACATTCTCACTCATTATCTGCCCCCAATGCCAATTCCATCTTGAAGAGAACTAGGAAAGAAGCCCTGAGTTTGAGTGACAACAATGCCCTGATAGACCATCTATGGCTACGAGCTGCTGTTTTCTTCCTTTATTTATGTTTTTTTATCATTGTTCAGCTCAGCCACACAAGACAAATTGTATTTAATAAATTAGCCTAATGGATTCCGCAAGTGGTTTGTGAGTGCTATGCTTCCTCTAGTTAAGGAAAACATTTATATTCCTCTTCTCCTTGGCTTTCTTGCCAGAGAGGGTAACCAGAGGGCAGGGACAGGCAAAAGAAGGGGGTGCATTTGTGTGGGGGGTGTCAACAGCTTTCTTCCCTTGGCCAAGGGGGGAAAAATCCACTTCAGCCACAGGGGAGTCCTGTGGGCAGTGGGAGGGAAGAATGAGGGAAACTGAGCTGCTGGCCTTTCTTCCCTCTTGGGAGACTTGGCCGCCCCAGGCTGAAGGATCTACCATAGCTTTTTTTTAACAGAGCACTTGCCACCCCCTTGCCAATGTTGAACATTAAACTCCACCAACGGGGCCTCTTTAACAGCTCCCCATGAAATAATAATTCATTATGCTGCTAGGAGGGAAGAAAGGGAGTTTAAGTATCTTGATGGGATTAGAGAAAAACCCCTGCAGAGATGATTTAGTAGCCGTGATAATTCACTTAATAGGAGCCTAGGGTAAATTGCCAGACAATGAAATGTAACTGAACCAGCCTTGGAAGGATGCACTATAGGGCTGCATGCATAGGATAACAGGCTTCGTTAGCAATATTTAAGAGATTCCATATATGAATGAGTAATAAAAAAGCAGAATTATTTCATCCACCCCTTCTTGGTAGCCTTTAACTTTATCTGTCAGAATATCAAATTGGAAATGGCATGATAGCAACACATTTTGGAAACTGTTCTTTTAGCTGTTATTTATATGGTTGGTTTAGTTTCTCATTTGTTAACCTTTCAAAAGGAATATCTCTAAAACATGCATAACTGCACAATTGGAATTTGAAAGAAATTGCACAGAGAAAGGTAATAGCATAGGTCCAACTGCCCAAAACAGAAGATCTTTTTCTATTGTATTTGGGATCTTGGAAATAATTATTTTTGTAAGCAGTGTAAACTTCAGAGCAGAATCACAGGGCAACATTCTTATTACCTGAAGTTACAGATCTTAGATCCCAATTAAAATAGTAAAATGTAGCCACTAACTTCCATGTTAAGTTGCTTACAAGGAAAAATGTTTACTTCTATGATTGAAGGAAGTTAGCATAATGGGCAAGTTAAAAAGGAAGATGTTAATGAAAGCCTGCCTGATCAATACCAAAAGTTTAAGTTGTTGTTGTTGATATTTGACACTTCTTTATGGAAATGGAACCATTATACCTAAAACAAATGGATAGTAGGCTTGAGGAAGAAATGCATTGACATAAAACACAAATTCTGCTTGCAAGGTATTTGACAAAGAGGATTTTTCCTTTAAAGGATTTTGTATTTTTGAAATAGAAATGAAAATCAGCATTGGCAATGGTGAGAGGGCCCACATGTAATGTTTTAAGGAATGGGCAGGAGATGAACCCCAGAATGAATAAGGATGATGCCAAGTAGTCTGGAAGGAACTGAAGACTTCACCCCTCTTCCTCAGTGGTAGTTCTGCCTTCTGCAGAATAAAGCTTTCCCTTTGGCTCTGTTTTAGGTGGGGAACGGGGAAACAGTGAAGAGTGAAAGCAAGAGACATTGAAAAGCAGTACCTTTTGTTTTCTAGAGACAGTCTAGAGCAGGGGTGTCAAACTGGATTTCTTCGAGGGCTGGATCAGCATTGTATTTCTCCACGGGCCGCCCGGGGGGAGGGCGGGGCAACAGGATGGACACCTCCTGCAACACCCTGCCAGCCAAAATGGGGTGCAGGGGGGCATGTGCGGTCCCCCTGTGCCACATTTTCGGCCTGGATGACCTCCTGCAGCACTTTGCCGGCCAAAATGGGGCACTCTGCTCTCTGTTTTGACCAGCAAGGTGCTGCAGAAGGCTGTCCAGGCCAAAAATGGGGCATTGGGGGGGCGCACACAGCCCCTCCGTGCCCCATTTTCACTAGTAGAGGCACCGGGGGCCTTGAGTTTGACACCACTGGTCTAGAGATTTAGCAGAGCACCAAGTAATTTGCTCTACATTTGTGACTGGCTTGAAAAGGTTCAGAATTTTCTCTTCTCTTCTTTTGTATAGATCAAGACCAACTACTGGAGAAAGTAGATGACTCTATGTTTTCCTGTTGCCCCCTAGTTGGCTGCAAGAGTCAAAGAGTACTAGCTTGTAGATACTATGCTCTTGTTTTTACATCATCAAAAATGATGGAATACCATTTAGTCACATAGCTTTGCCCATAACAAGGAATTTGAGGCATGTCTGAAAAGAAAATACAGGCAAAGTGGGTGGATGAACCAGTTGACTCTAACTAGTGTCCTTTGGCAGAACTTCCTGGTTGGAATCATCAGATGGTTGAGGACTCTACCCTTGGCAACAGTGTTAGATGGGGGAATGGATATCCCTTTAGCTATTCTGTTGCTGACAGAAAAATGTATGTTCATTCATTTTGCAGCTCATTCAAGGATAGCTCCATAAATCATTTTCATCAATCATTTTATGTTTTCTATTTGTGTTGTATTCTTGGTAAAATACAGTAGTGGTTTATCATTGCCTTCTCCGGTGGTGGCATGTTGATGCCTTGTCATTATCACTAAAGTGATCATCTACCTTTAATAACTTCCTATATTGCTGCTGTCCAATAAAGGTGCCTGCTTGGTTTAACTGGGCATCTGGGATATACTTCATGCCTTGGGTGGTATTATATACTCTTGATTTATTCTCTGCATAGTTCTTCCTGATACAGCAAGACTTGGAGCACGGGTGTCAAACTCACTGCGTCACGTTGATGTCATGTGATGTATCACAATGTTTTTTCCCTTTGTGGAGCTGGGATGGGCGTGGCCTGCGCATGATGTATCCGGCCCGCAGGCCACCAGTTTGACACCCCTGACTTGGAGGAATTATAAAAGTGAACTGCATTGGAAATATACTTTCAGCAAGTTGTTTTGCAATGAATAGGAGAAGCAGAATGGTTTCTCCAGGGTATTACTGAAACTCAACTTATACTGAAGACTATAAAACTGTGAGATGAATTAAGGCTATATTCAGGTTCAAAAGCCTGGGGTACAACTCCAACTGGTTTCCAAAACTTATCAAATATGAATATGATAGTATGGGATAATTATTTAATAAAATCGGAGATAATCATATACCTATATACCACTTGTTCATTTGCTGTTTGAGTTTATAACAGTGTTCAATGGGTCATACATATGACCATTCCTCAAAGTTCTAGCCATCTCAATATCCTGTGCTCATGCCATCACCATCTGCAACCTTCCTTGTGGGCTTTCTACAACCAAAGTCAATGAGGAAGCTAGCAAGAGATTGCAAATGCTGTCCAGGTGACATCCTTATCTAATGACCCATAGTGAATTGCTTAACAATGGCAACCTGAAGAGCCACACTTTCTATTACTAAGTGGCATAGTCACATGACAATACACTTTATAAACTGCATAGAATGATGGGAATTCTGATCTCAACTGCTATTGTTATCTAAGAATTACCTGTTTTTGGTTTTAATTCAGTTTTTTTTTCTTAGTTCCACATGTTTCTTTTTGGATGCCCAACAAGCCACTTAAAAAACATTTCAGATAAGATAGTTGCCAAATCCAATGAGTTACCTTTTTATATTTTGTCCCATGCATAGGTTTTTTTTCTTAGTTCCACATGTTTCCTTTTGGATGCCCAACAAGCCACTTAAAAAACATTTCAGATAGGATAGTTGCCAAATCCAATGAGTTACCTTTTTATATTTTGTCCCATGCATAGGCTGTTTCCTGTGCTTGCTGGGACTGCCTTTGAAGCAGCTACGGGTCTTCCAAAGGATGCAGCTCAGGGATGAGCTGCTGGGGGTTTGTGGGGGTTCAGGTGGGCCCTTAGTGAAGATTCTGTGGGGATCGTCGAACCCCCAAATCCCACTTCTGGCTGGCCCCCCCACCCCTCCTGCCCCTCCCAGGAGTCTCTACATGGCCTGTTGTGAATGCAGGTAAGTGCAGGGCATGCGGGGAGGCTTGGGGAGGCAGGAAAATGGCCCTCCCCCTGTGGAGTTTGGGGAGACTGGAAACAGGCTGTTTCCAGCCTCCCTAGAGTGTCTAGAGCCCAGGGGGAGGCCATTTTCGCCCTCCCAGAGGTTCCAGGAAAGCCTCTGGACCTCGGGGAAGGTGAAAACGCTCCACCCCACTGTGATGCAGGAGGCTGACTAGGCCACACCCACCATGGCCACGCCCACCCAGCAACCAGGCAGCGAACCCATTGCTCAGGTTTTTGAAGCCCACCCCTGATGCAGCTGCTTTAACATTTTGATGTGAGTCACTAAACTCATGATAATACACTTTACAAAGCAACACACACACACATACACACACACACACACACATCTGTGAGACAGAAAGAATCAGAGCACCCTATAAATATATGAAATTGAAACAAATTGTTGCTGTGTTATTCTTAACACTGTGATTGATTGATTGGTTACATTTCTGAACTGCCCATCTCCTTCAAACAGACACTTTAGATTTTAATTAAAATTATCTCAGATAGGTAAATATGCAGCTTACTATACTGTATAATATGCTGAAACAAGTTACTTATATAGAATATGTCTCTTCCAGTCTTATATTCATAAGAATATTAGCAATATAGTCAATTTACTTTATACATATGAGTTTATACTGGCATTTTTATTTTTATTTCTATTGTGCCACTGTAGAGATGTTGTTTTATATAATATGATAAACCAGTTTGAAATGCAGCAAGGAGCTTCTTCCTCAAATAAAACTAACGCCATTAATAACCACAACTGTCAATTCAGAACAAGACAAGTGTTTTAATAAATCTTCACTAATACCCCATACAAATATGAAAGAATGACTATCTTCCTCTGTTCCCAGGTGACCACTGCCTGTGATGACTTTGAATAATTCTCTTTAGTGGAAGGCAGCCAACTTGGTCCATTATTCCAGATGGCCAGCTCCAATTTGAAGTTCTGCAAATGGTCCTCAGCATTTAGGGAGACTCCTTCAATTTTATTTCAGAGGCAGGGAAAGATTGACTAGCAAAACTGATATATTTTCTTACCTAAGTAGTGACCAAAATTATATACTGAAATGCAAACATGTATTTTAAAAACTCACTATTTTAAAAGCTGCACTCACTTATATTCAAGGCACAAATAATTGCCTTTTAATTAAGAAAGGATTGAATAATACCTTTTCAAGTATACTATTGTTCAGCCACCAATTAATTGGGAGGGGGAGGATGCTTCAAGACATCCAGTTATGTGAAGTTCTGATTCCCATAGAGGAAATACAATTTCTGAAGCTGTGATGTTATAGAAAATATTTTTTTTTTAAAAAATGGCTGGTAAGTAACAACAGTTACTTATATATAAAATAAACTTCTACAAGCAATGTGTACCAGTCTCTGCAGTGGAAAAACAGTAATATTTTTGCCACCGTGATCCAAATAGATATTTTACAGTTCCTTTGTGGTCCATGATAAATGGAAGGAAGGATGGAATGATGTGCCTCTAGAAAAAAGGAACTGAACCAGTTATTTGGTGATGAAGACAGTTTGAATTACAGCTTGACAGTTTGAATTATGGATCCTAAAATATACAGTAATTATTTTAGAAACATGATAGAGTAGGAAAAGTTGGTTACCAAAGAGAAAAAGATGTGTTAGGGAGGGAGGCAAGAACATATAACAGAATAACAGAGTTAGAAGGAACCTTGGAGTCCAATCCCCTGCTCAAACAGGAAACCCTACATCGTTCCAGACAAATGGCTGCCCAGTCTCTTCTTAAAAGCCTCCAGTGATGGAGCACCCACAACTTCTGAGAGCAAGCCGTTCCACTGATTAATTGTTCTCAGGAAGTTTTTCCTTAGTACAAGATGGCTTCTCTCCTTCATTAGTTTCTATCCATTGTTTCTTGCCTTGCCTTCTGGTGCTTTGGAAAATGGGTTGACCCCCCTCTTTTTTATGTCACCCCAGTCTTTCTTTTCACTAGACTAGACAAACCCAATTCCTGCAACCATTCTTTTATTTTAGCCTCCACCCCGTTTATATTTTAGCCTCCACCCTGCTAATATTATTGTTTTCTTCACACTTTCCAAAGTCTCTGTATCTTTTTTATAATATGGTGACCAAAACTGGATGCAGTATTCTAAGTGTGGTGTTATTAAGGCTTTGTAAAGTAGTACTAATACTTCATGTGATCTTGATTCTATCCCTCTGTTAATGCAACCTAGGATTATGCTGGCTTTTTTGGCTGCCGCCACATGCTGCTGGCTCATATTTAGGTGATTGTTTTCTAGGACTCCAAGGTCCCTCTCATAGTTACTTCTATTGTGGGAAAAAAATGAAACTTTGATTTTGGTTTTACTGATTAGATAAATTTATTGTTATGGAAATTTCTAGTTTATACTATTATGTAAAAGTAAAAAAAATGAGGTTTGATGTTAATGCCTTATTCTACTGCACCAAAGGAAGTCAGAAGTCAATGCCTTTTTTCTTTTTTCCTCTTGCTTTTTCCTACTTTCCTCTTCCCTTTTCCCTTCCCTAACTTCCCTACTATTTACTTTTTATTTTCTTTGTATGCTATATTATAAACTAATAAAATTGATAAATGTGAGTTACTTCTATTGAGCCAGGTTTCACTTAAGCTGTACTTGTACATTTGGTTTTTCTTGCCTAGGTGTAAAACCTTACTTTTCTCACTATTGAATTTCACTTTGTTAGATAGGGGCCATTGTTCAGATCTGTTGAGATCCATCTGGATCTTGAGCCTGTCTTCTGGAATGTTGGTTATTCCTGCCAATTTAGTGTCATCTGCAAATTTAATGAGTTCCCCTTCTATTCCCTTATTTAAATCATTTATGAAGATGTTGAAGAATACTGTGTCTAAAATGGAATCTTGGGATAGCCCACTGCTTATTTTTTTCCATGTAGATGGGCTTCCATTGAGGACTATTTGTTGAGTGCAACTTGTCAGCCAGTTACAAATCCATCTAGTGGTGATGCTGTTTATCCTACATTTTTTTAACTTACCAAGAAGTAGGTTGTGATCTACTTTGTCAAATGCCTTGCTGAAATCCAACTATACTATATCCACTGCATTTTGCTGGTCCACTAATTTAGTCACTATGTCAAAGAATGAAATATTTGTTTTGTATGATCTGCTTTTTTATCTATGCCTCTGTGCACATTAATAGCAATTTTATTTGACATATAGTCAATAATGTAATATTAATTCATGAAAGGCTTAAACTGCGTTTCTCTCTCTGTGTCTATCTCCTCCCTCTCTCTCCTCCTCCTCCTATTTTGGCTACAGTTGCCATAGTGACAACCTTTAAAGTGGTCCTAGGTTCTCAAGAGTTGTCCAGTTCTTTTAAGTCTTTCTCTCATCATTTAGTTTCTAGATCCCTTATCACAGGAATGTCAAATTAAGGCCCACATGCCAGATCCAGCCCGCAGGATGCTTAGATCTGGCCCGCAGGGTCACCCTGGAAACAGCGAAGGACCAGCTCACAGTGCTTCTGCCAGAGAAAACAGAGCTCAGGAGGACTGTCCTGCAGAGCGCTGCCAGAAAAAATGGAGCTCCGTTTTCTCTGGCAGAGAGCTGCAGGAGGCCGTCGCAGCTGAAAATGGAGCCTGGGACAGGTCCCCCCGACACAAGTGATGTCAAGCTGGCCTTGCCCACCCCGGCCATGCTCACCCAGCCCCTGAGGTCAAACACAACCCTGATGCGGCCCTCAATGAAATTGAGTTTGACAACCCTGCCTCATCATGTTGACAGCTCTCCTCTGAACCCACTCTAACGTCTCCATGTCCTTCTTAAAATGCAGTGCTGACAACTAACATTATACTCGAGTACTGTCTAATTAGAGCACAGTACAAAATAATTACCTCCCATGATGTGGTCCTTTTGTTAACACTACCCAAAATTGCATCAATGGTTCTCTGTAGTTCATGGAACATGTAGTAAGGTTTATTACTAAGTAGTTGTATAGTAGGAATGGAATATAAATTTTTGCAGTAGAAAAATACAGAGAATTATGAATGCAGCATAACTCTAATGCACTTTGAACTGATGAGGTTGCCCATTATTCATATTTCATTGCAAATTTATTCTAAAAATGATTAAAGGTGAAATACACGATCCCCATAAATGCTTGTTTAATACTGCTAATGATCTATTCACGTAGGGTTTTTTTCAGATGTTAAAATGTAAGAATGTTTATTTATATTTCTGCAAAGGCATCCTGTAAACCTATCTCAAATTATTGCAAATGTCATGTTTATATGAGGAAAAAATACACAGAATGAATATCAATGTCAGCTGCAAATGCCAATTATTGCTGATATCTACTTTAATTAAATAAGAAATGGATTGTTATAGTTTTGGTGAAATATCTTTGTATCAAATCAATATCTATGATCCTCTTCTGATTTATTGCTGAGGGATAACCAACAAATGAGAAAGAGTTCCATAGAACAAGCCAAAGCTTCATCCTGGCCTTTACAGCTACTATTATCTGTCACAGGTTGAGGGTAATCTCTTGTCTAGAATGAAATTCCCATATCAAATACACAACATTTTACTGCAAGTTTGATTTGTATATACAGATAACATGTGTCACTAATTCTACCTTTCCCTACACTCTTCCATTTGTTTTTAATTTTTCAAGGAGAATTGCTTACTGTCAGCTACAAATATTGAATTCTTACACTTTATAACATTTTTTTTGAAATTAACTGTACTTTTGATCTGGGTCATTCATTCATTCGTTCATTCATTCAGTTTCTATGGCTGCTCATCTGAGTAATAACTCTGGGTGGCTTACAATTCAAAAAAAACATTTTAAAACAACAAAACCAATATAAACACTAAAAATATCCAAATTAAATATGCAACATACTTGACCAGTTAGCAATATAGGCAGGAAACTGGGCCCTTGACATGTTCAACACCCCATTTTAAAAATTCCAACCTTTCCCCCAAAATATCATTAAAGAAAAACTAAGTGATCACTATATATATTTAAAACCAGAAGTTGGGGGGGGGGGATTTGCAAAATGAAAATTTGTATTATTGT
>JANHFL010007467.1:8182-33727 GCA_032468155.1 Oxyrhabdium leporinum
AATAAAATAAATGCATTACGAAAAGTCATAAAATGGGACAAGACTCTTACTTAGCAACAAAAAATTTGGGCTGAATTGTGATCATAACTCAAGGGTTACTTGTATATTGATATATATATATATCAATATACGTTATATCTATATCAATATCTCAATATCTATATCTATATCTATCCATCCATCCATCCATCCATATCAATATACATAAGTCCTTGATTTATGACTATAATTGAGCCCAAAATTTATGTTGCTAAATAAGAAATTTGTTAAGTGAGTTTTGCCTCATTTTACAACTTTTCTTATCACATTTGTTAAGTGAATCATTGCAGTTGTTCAATTAGTAACCCAGTTGTTAAGTGAATCTGGCTTCCCTCTTGACTTTGCTTGCCAAAGGTGATCATGTGTCCTGGGGACACTGCAACCGCCATAAATATGAACTGTCAAGCAGTTGCCAAGTATCAAAACATAAGTCATGTGACCATGGGGATGCAAAAGTCATAAGTCTGAAAAATGATCCTAAGTCACTTTTTTCAGTACCGTTGTAAGTCGAGGACTACTGTTTGAAGTTAAAACAGCACTGAAAAAAGTGACTTAGGATCATTTTATGTGTGTGTGTGTGTGTGTGTGTGTGTATGTATATGTGTGTGTGTGTGTGTGTGCGCGCACACACACACATATAAAGCTGTTTTCTATGTAGAAGAGTCAAGTTTTTTTTATTCTAAATTCATTCAGACAAGGGTCAGTTCTTTACATGGATACCTAGGATATTGAGTCTTATATACCTAGGATCCTTGAGTCTTATATCCCCAGATGGTAATGAACTACAACCTCCATCATCCCTGACCTTTGCCCATGTTGGCTGAGATTAATGAGCTAGGAGTGCCAGATTCACCATCTTGAGGCAGCCCACTCATTATCTCTTTTGCTTATTATTCAGGAAATGAACTATGCTTCCATTAAGAAGGAATATACCTGAGATGTTGTGACCAATGACAAACACAATTCAAGGTGCCTCAACTACGATGGATGTTTTGATAAGCAGATCATTACTGTCTGCTGGGGTCATCAAACCTTTCTCCCTGGAGAAATGACTTCATAGGCTGAAGCCTAATTAATGGTAGAGAACAGAGCTGGGGAAGTTGACTTCACCACAACATTTAGTAGAATGAGATACCTACCTCAGGCTGATGATTTGAAATTTCATGAAGGGACCAGAAACTCTTGAAAACAGTGATGGTATTTTGATCTTCAAGAGAAGCCCTTGCAGAAATGTCAGTCTCAGGGGCTGGATAATTGGGACAGCGTCAGAGAGAGGAAGGATGAGATGCTGCTTTCCTGGGTAGAAAAAGTGCTTTTGAGTGATGTCTGAGAAGAATCTGTCAGTCCCCATCTTTCCAAGACCTATGCTTTAGCAGATTTTTAGCTGTTCACTTCTGAACAGTCCTCTGATAGACAGCTTTTCCCTTACTTTTCCCTGGGGGAGGGAGAAAAGGAGGCCTAAAAAGTCTTTATTCTCTTGTGGGCAGTCTGACATTTTATGTGATATCCATCCTATACAGCGGGAAGGAATTACGAAGGGTTTAGCACAAATCTTTGCCTGGAGCCATCAGAACCATTAAATGCAGAGCATGACATGAGGTGACTGCTTCTTGTAATAAAGAATGAGCGTGCAAGGGCTCTGGCAAGAGCTGGGATTTAGCTAACAGAGGGCTGCATCTGCTCGCGTCACAGGCCTGCTCGGCTATTATGTTTGAGGGGCAAATAATTCTTGCAAATCGTTTGTCGGCATTGTCTGAAGAGAACACTGTGGAATAATTTGAAGAGGGAAAACGCCAGGAATGTGAAGCAAACACCAGCCAATGTATTGTATCCAGCTTTGCGTCTCCTCCTCGCCTTTGTGCGGGGCTCCTTACAGAAAGATCTGCTTGGGTTGAACTTAGAGTATGAGAATGATTATCCAGTCCAAATATAACCTCCCAACAGGATAGGAAACATTATTCATAGCCATAGAGGACAAGCATCTGGACTGCTTCTGTGGAGCTGAAGAAATGTGTGGGGAGATAGAAAGTGCCTCAGAAGGAGGCATTCCCCACAGAATCATTAAGAATAGAGTTGAACTCCATGAAACCTTGTTTGTAAAAATTAGAATTGTGTAATTTGCCTGCCACACAGGGAGAGCTAATAATTTAAATAACAGAATATGAGGAAGAATGTTTTATTGCTCCATTGTCCACATACAGCTAGTCCTCGACTTTATAGCCATTCGTTTTGTGATCGTTTGAAGTTACAGCGGCACTGAAAAAGTGACTTATGACCATTTTTCACACCTACAACCATTGCAGCATCCCCATGTGATCAACATTTGGACTTTTGGCAACTGGTTCCTATTTATGACGGTTGTAGTATCCTGGGATCGTGTGATCACTTTTTGTGACCTTCTAACAAGCAAAGTCAATGGGGAAGCCAGATTCACTTAACAACCATGTTACTACTTTAACAACTGCAATGATTCACTTACAGCTGTGATAACAAAGGTGGTAAAATGGTGCAAAATTCACTTAGCAACAGTCTCGCTTAGCAACAGAAGTTTTAGGCTCAATTGTGGTCATAAGGCTCATTTCAGACATGAACTAACATGCTTCCAAATCCAACAGCTGAGAAATTATGTGGACATATGAAAATGGAAATGGACGACAGTGTATGCAGGTAATCCTTGACTTACAACTGAAGTAGAACCTGCCCATTACAATCATAAGTCGTAATGGTCATAAAGCAGGTCACTCACACGACTAACCTGATTTTACAACCTTTTTTTGCAGTGGTTGATAAGCGAATGTGTTGGTTGTAAAGTAAGCAATGTAATGCTCACTTACATTGTCATGAGTCATGAAGTGAACCCATTGTTCATTATGGGGCATTTTGCCAAAAATCAGAAATAAGTGCCAATTTTTGGCAAAATGTCATAAAATGTAGTCACTTGACTGTGGGACATTGCAAATGGCCATAAATGTAAGCAAGTTGTCAAGTGCCCAACATGTGGTCACATAATTATGGGGCATCCCCAGACACCAGAGCCAGGTCATAAGTGCCTTTGGGGGAGATATCTTTTGTAACTTTATACGGCCACTAAGCAACTGGTTGTAACTCAAGGATTATCTGTATTGAATGTGCCATGATGGGAGTACTCTATTTGACTCCACTGAAATTGCCACAGAGGCAGGAGGCAGAGAGCTGATAGCAAAGGGACGTAATTGGGAAGTATCCTGTAAACTCTCCAGCCCAAACTTTTCAGCCAAAAGTCTATTCTCAGAATATGTCATTATTGTACAAGTGAAGTTGACTGAACTCCAACATTTAGAAATTCATGAGATTGAATTTGACAACCAAGGAAGCTCTAATCAAATAAACATTCTTCTTAAAGTAGCGAGCAGATCTGGCCGAGAGCCCAGCATGGGGTAAAATGTTAGCATGAGTTGCCTTTCTGAAAAATTATGCAAAACTCCTTCTCTATGTAGTGCAAACATACATAGGCAGACAGGGAAGACATTGCTTACTAACAGCTCTTATAGTATAGTATTAAATTTCCTGTATTGTTTTAGTCTTCTCTGTTTTAAAGAATTTTAATGTATTGTAAACCTCTGTGAATCATCAAGATCCGGCATTGTGAAAATTTGATAAATACAGTATTGTAATTTAAGGATATCGTATAGCTTACTTACCCATTATTTATTACTTCTTCTGGGACCATAATATATCAGAAAGTCTTACTGTATAGATACTCCAGAGATGGGTTTTGGGTTATGAAAAATATATATGGTGCTCCCTAAGGAGGCAGAACAGTAAAAAGGAGAACTAAGGAAGAAAACAAAAATAAAATTTGTGGGTGAGCTACACTTATCTAAAGTCCTTTGCTAAAATGCCAAGGTTGATAGTGATTACCTGCTAGCTATCAGCTGATAATAGCATGGCCAGCAAATTTTAGCCATGTACGAAACTTACACATCTATCATTACAAAGCCCCCGATTGCTTCTCTTCTTCCTTGTGACTTATCACACTTACAGTCTTTAGACTCCAAGTATTCCCATTTCTAATTTGGCTAAATTAATAACTTTGTTCAAGGCCAAAAGCACTGCATTTCCAAATCAAATTCCAGCTAATCAAGTTTAAAAGCTCACTGTACAACTTGAGTTGTGGTGCTGTCTTGAACAGAGCAAATCCCAAATTTCATTGGTTTCATTTCTGAATTTGATCAGACGAGATGCTGGTGACTTCTAAAACCCTAAATAGATTTATGACAAAAACATTTAAAGGCACAGCAAAATTCTTGGTAAAACATTAGATAGGATTAGTAGGAGGAATAGTAGTAGAAACAGAGGGAAGGACGCGATAGAAGGAGAATGCAACTAAGAGACATGCTCTGTTCCCACGTTAAAGTCTGGTATGCTCTCCACATGAACACTCTGGATAAGCTACACTTCCTTATAGAGTCTTGAGGCAGGGGAGCCTACATGCACGCCGTTGTATGTATATGGCATTCCACACTAATCAGGAATCTCCACTTTCAGCAAGGGCTGTTGTTTTAGAAGCCAATGCACCAACATGAAAGTTTTTCTCCTGCAGATGTTTTCACTGAAAAAATAAATATCTTCAAGTTGGAAAATGGCATTCGGCACTACTATATCAGCAGGAGTGGGATTTATCTCCAACATTCACACAGTGAGTGTTCCAGATTTTAAAATGCTTGCGCAGAGAGAGAAAGTGAGAGGGGAAGGAGATAGCAGAAAGGTTTAAAGATGGGGGGACCAGTGTGCCTACTTTCGATTCTAGCACCAACTCTTTACTAGCATGCAGCCCCAGCAGGTGAGCCCCCAGGAAAATGGACTTCACAAGGGCACGTGAAGGGAGAATTTAATCAGGCCTACTGTTCAGAAGAGGCAGGCGTTATGTGAGCTGAGGAGAATCTATTTGTGCCTATTTGTTTCTAAAGGGAATTCTAGCAGTGGTTTGTTCTGAAACAGACTAATTGCCCAAACTGAAATAATTGTGCAGACTGATTCCCTCCTTAACAGCTCTGCTGCAAGTGAATTTATACCTCATTGATAATTTATTCTATTGGCCAAATGTTTCTATAGTTTAAATACTGGTGGTGCTGATGTGCAAATACACTTGTGAAATTTGGATGGGGAACTGTAATTTGAAATTAATGTCACTTGAAATAAATCCATTATAAATTTGGCTCTTCTGCTAAGAAAGTTTGCTAATAATCAGCCTCCTAATTAGCAATTTCTAGCTGGACGCAGAGCCGGTCCAAGGGGACACAGCACCCGCAGGCCACATTAACAGATAATCCCATTTCCCACCAATAGGAAGATTTGCATTTTTAGATAGATTTGGAAAGAGCAGCAGCATTGGCACCCACCCACCCCAAGCTTTGGTCCCCTAGACTAATTGAGCTTAGCCTAAAGCTAGCCCTATCCGAATGCATGATTCTTGCGTGATTCGGTGATTTACTATTTTGGGGGGTAAATAGCACAGACCAGAATAGATAATAGGTAGGGATTTTCAGTATCAAGATATGTGACATTCAACTTTACTATGACAGCATGTACTAAGGAACTCAGTAACATTTTCATAATAAGCAGGTTTACAATCCTTATTCCAACATTCATAAAGAAAACTGGGGATATTAGTTTGGTATATGTGCTTGTACAGTTCTAAAGGGTCTGAGGATTTCACAAAACTATTGCCATTCCATTCCCCCCCCCCCCCCTGCATATACATCTCCTGGATAAAGCAAAGTTGCCATCTTTGCTCAGTTGTGCAAAGAAGAGAACCTGGGGAAATAGTGAGAAGTGAACACTTCAGAAGCATCAGGGTTTTATATATGTACGATAGTCCTTCAGGTTGGAAGAAGTCACTCGATTATGCTGTTCATTTGTAGACACAAAGTTGGCTCTGCAGTTCTGGTCTGGAAGTTCAGAATCTAGCACAATGGGGGCACTCAAAGTCCATTGTTGTGATAAGTTGAGGTGTTATTTTGTGATGCTGTTCATGATATTCTATCAAATTGGGGTGATGCCTGTCTTCAAAGCTGGTGGAGGTTTCACAGCACAGGACTTGCTGGTCTGTCAGCAGCTGCAGCTTCTAGTTCCCTTGGCGGCTGTTACACTGGATTAGTATGCAAGTGATGCTCTTTCATAGCATCTTTGCAGTGCTTGCTTGCTCGAGATCGAGGTCTCTTCCCAGACTCCAGTACACTATAGAACAACTGGTGAGCCACATGGCAGCCATCCATTGTGATAACTAGTCCAACCATCTCATCTCATTAGAGACTGAATGCTGATGGACTCCACACAATCCAAGACCTCCAGGTTGGAGACATAATCTTGCCAACAAATGCCCAGGATGGAATGAAGAAGACGTATGTGAAAGTTTTCCAGTTGTTTGAGATGCTGTCAGTACAGAGTCCACAACTCACATTTGTATAGGAGAGAAGGAATAATCACAGCTTTGTAGACATTCAGTTGCATGAAGATACAGATGTGGTGCTGATTAAGCACTCTAGTTAGTGGCCTCTCAAGCACCTGGTTGGTCTTGTTGATCCTGGAGTCAATTTCATTGTCCAAAAACTCATCACTTGAGATAATGATTCAAAGTATTTGAAGCTGTTTATATTTGTCAGTTAGGTGTCAGCGGGGATTTTTGATTCAATGGACTTTGTGTTTGGCATGGGCTAATAAAGTAGTTCAGTCTTGTTCAGGCTGACAGTCAGGCAGAAGAACATAGTGGCATCTGAGAATTTATTCAGCATCAACCGTAGACTCCTTGTGTATGCTGTCAGCAAAGAGGGTTTCTTGAATGACGGTATGGAGGCATTTTATTTGTGTGTTCAAGTGGTGAAGGTCAAAGCTGTTCAATTGGTACCTGAGCTACACTCCTTCTTTTGGACTCTGGACAGCACATGACAGCAAAATCAGGGTAAACAGCTGGTAATTAATATCAAGAAAAGTTTGTATACCTCTGAATCAGGCAGAGCACAAACAAGACTGGTTTGTCTTTCCATCCAAATTGTATGAACTGTTTAATATGCTATCAGGAAAGATTTCATGTCAGTTCTGTTTCTCCAGTTGCTTGACGTGCCTTCAGTACAAAGGAGGGAAGAGATACCACAACTTTGTTGACTAACTCATAGATTTCTGCAATCTATGGCAGCAGTTATGGTATGGGACCAGCAGTTTGCCCAAGACCAATGCTTCTCATGTGCCAAAATAAAGTTGCCAAGATATATGAAATTCAAATTGTCATTTAACTCAAATTCTTGATGGCAACCTTTGGAACTGTGCAAATATTATTGCATTATGTTAACTTCCACAATTAAATGCAGAATTCTTTCAGATTTTTATTCAGATGAGTCTTATTTTTCTCAATTCTCATAAAATATGGCAAGAATTGTCCTGAAGCAAAAACCATTTTACAAACTATTTTGTAAGAAAAAAATAAATTTTCCTTTGATTAAAAAAATCCCCTCATTTAGATAAATCTCCAAAATAAAAGCAAAGCAATACTGATTGAAGTAATTTATACATGAGTTAAGCTGGATTCTATGTTGTATTCATAAACATGTTTTACTGAGGAAAATGACACTTATTTTGGTGTAGTGTTTTTTACAACTAACACTTCATGGCTATGAATTGCCAAAATTGTGTTTTAGAACTGTTGTGCTTTTAACAGTTTCACTATGAGCAAAAACTACCAATCCAGGCTTTCTCCATTTCTGAATCTTTGTGCCAAAAATATGGTGGTTTTATGCAGTTTTTAAAACCAGGAGACTTCAGGAAAGTTGGAAAAAGCAGTTTTGACCCAACAGTAGCTTATAGAATTAAGGAGTTGCACTACCCCAGACAGACCCAGTGTGTAACCTGGGGATTTTGCTAGACTCGCAACTCCTGCTTGAAGAGCAGGGGGCGGTCATGTCTAAGAGGACCTTTATGCAACTTTGTGTTGTGCACTGGTTGCACTCTTAGCTGGATCATGAGGTCCTATACATATTCACCCATGCCCGAGTCATATCTCAGTTGGATTACTGTACCGTAACATGCTCTACATGGGACTATGCTTGAAGACTATTCAGAAGCTACAGCTGGTGCAGAAGGCAAAAGTACATGCAGTTCTGGGGGTCCCCGGAGTGGCACATATAAAACCACTGTTCTGTGAGCTGCATTGCTTACCAGTTTGCTTCCAGGTCATTTCAAGGTGATGGTTATTACCTTTAAAGCCCTATACGGGGTGGATCGAAAGTATCTGAGGAGCCATCTCATCCCAATGAACTAGCCTGCCTCACTTGTATCAACAGAAGAGGCCTGCTATGGACCTCTGTAAAGGAATTTTAGTAGGCGCAGTCAAGGAGAAATCTCTTCTGCTGTGGTTCTGAAACTGTGGAACACTCTACCACCTGAGGTGAGAACTCTCCCATCCTTTTGGCCTTCTGGAAGAGTATTAAAACTTGGTTTTTATGGTTGGTTTGAGCCCCAAGAGGAGGTAACCACTGGAGGTGGTTGATGGAGTAGGAAGACCTCATCTCCGTACCCTCCATGACTTGGTTGCTGGGGTTTTTTTTTTGCATAGTTTTAAATTTAATTTGCATTGTTTTAAAAAATTAACTGCTTTTCTATTTATTTTTATATGATCTGTAAGTCACCCAGAGACAGAACCCATCAGATAGATGGGCAGCATATAAATTTAATAAATATATAATAAATATGTAACCATCATTAAATATGTTAAAACAAAGCACATGACAATATGCATCTACAGGCAAAGGATATCGTACAGAAAAAAACAAATCCTCTTAAGACTTTTTATGTACAAAGTATCACTAATCATCTAGATTTTGAAAGAATAGCTCATGCGAAGCAGGCTTTATTCAGAAACACGTTTTTAACATACAGTATGGTAAAAATATGTTTTAATATTGATACACAAAATATTCATCCTTGGGGAGCCAGACACAGCCACCTTGCACTAAAGAAAATGCAAAATTATGTTTCTCTATTAAAAGTTACCTTCATCTTGCTGGAAGCATTCATTTATTATCTTATGTTATTCCTTGTCAGTTTCAATAAAACCTGTATTTAATTATAAGCCTCCAAAAGCACCTTGATTATTCAAAGGCTGATAAACTATCTGAGCATTACGGAGTTGGAGCCTTGACCAGCCTTGATTTAAAAGGAACATATAAGGGAAATATAAAATCTTTCAGCTTAGGTCAGCAAATTTTACCATGAAAATAAATCTGCTAATACTTCCAGGTTAAATGTATTACTATGTAGTTGAGAAAAATACTCTTATCATTCTCTCTCTCTCTGTCCCCATCCCTACTTTTGTAGTATATAGTGTTAACCTAGAATGTTCAAGATATGAAACTGTTAATACATTTTTGTAGGAAATAATAAATGATGTGAAGATTCATTAAGTTGTATAATGTAAATACAAAAAATGTTGAATGCCAATCTTTTTCTCCATAAAAACTTCTGTCTTTATATCAAGAGATTCTGTGCCCTTCATTTGGTTCTGTGTTATTCATAGTGTTACCTAGTTTGGAAATGAAATTTTTTCAAGACAGCAATCAAGCTCAGAGATCAACAAGGACCCCAACGGTTCAACCCTGAGCTACAAATATTATCTTCTTTCATTTGGTTCTTCCTGTTATCTAATTAATAAGCTCAGATTAAAAGCCATAATACTGGATGGAAACTAAAGCTTTTGTAGTTTTAAGTCTGGAATCCAGTAAGGCTAAGTAAGGAGCTTCTCCAAATAGATAACGTTTCTCTTAATCTTTTGCTTGAAGAAGAATGAAGCTCACTGATGAGAGGAAAATAATGCAATGAATGTGATTTAAAGGTTCCATCAGCAGCAGGGAAATATGCCAGTGGGAATTATTGTTTGCCTTAATCCAAGCAAAGATGGAAAGGTGGAAAATTGTCTTTTTAAAAATATATATTGTGGTGTTTTTTTTCTGTTCACCACCCAGAGTTCCCTCTGATAGATGAGTGGCTATATAAGTTTGTTTAATGAATAATTAATGAATTAAATCCTTGCCTCCCAGCTGACCTTGACTCTTCCATCAGCTGTTAATAAAGGAATGTAGTCTGCAAAGGGATACCTTATGTTTGTGCAATTTTGGGATATTTATTTATTTATTTTAGAAATTTATATTGCTGCCTACTCGGCCATGGTGACTCATGTGTGGAGGAGATTTTCTGTGTTATCTTTTACTCTCGTCAGACTCTACCACAAGCTGAATTCAGAAGGAACAATCTATGGTCTCTCAGGTAAATTAGTTTTATTCCCTGAAACAACCCATACTTGTTATGAGGGAAAACCTATCACAGTAAATGGATACAAGCCAATAGCACCATAAGGCCCAAAGAGCCATTAAATGATGACTTGGCTCACATTTATTTCAGTGGTCTATTCATCTCCTAAAAGATATTTTGGTAGTGGCTCATGTCAAAACAATATTCGTCCCAAACTGAAACAAGAGTACAAACTTAACAGCTCTGTAAGGGAACCTTCACAGCCCCAAAGAGATGTTTATGTATGTGAGATAGAAAAAGAAAAGGATAATGGTCTTGTTGACATCTGCACAGCAGACATGCTTTTTCAGAAGTAAACCCCACTGAGCTGAGTAGAGTTTATTCTCATGTATGTTTCCCTTAGTCAATGCAGATTGGACTTTGTTTCATTATTGCTAGTGGCCTGCATCATTAAAAGTAACAAGAAACCCATTATTTCCATTTACCCAAATTCTTAAATCCTCCATATATATTTTTTTTTAATTAAAGAAAAAATACTTCTGGATCGTAAAATGGAGACCTTTTGTTTCATCCTTTTTCAAAAGATAATAAATATTGTAGAAATTAATTGGAATGCAATGTAACTTGAAGCCACATGCTACTTTTGTTTCCTGTGTTCCAAAGGAACAAACTGCAGAGAACTTTCTAACTGCTGTAGGAAGCAGCACCTAATCAGTGTAAAGAGTTTTTGAACAGTCAGCTGCTCTCATGAAGATATTTTCCTTTTCCTGCTGCTGCTTGACTTACATGATGATAATAAGCACTGCCTGCAGCTCTTAGGATTCTTGGCTCCAGTCATACATGGAGTAAACAGATTGTAGATTTCCAATTTTGTGTTTTGCTCATTAATGCTGGCAAAGGAGCTAGCAATGATATTTTCAGGGTAGAACAGTTGGAAAAGGTGTGAGTTTTGTAACGAATATTTATCTGTCACACAGAACATCAAAGAATAGGTGAGCAGTCTCACAAAGTAACTATGGAGAAAGGATTTGGCTAGCTGTGGATGCATGGAACTTGATTTGTGAAGCCATCACAACATATTTATTTGATTTTTATTTAAAACATTTATATAGTCACCCATCTCCAACCAACTCTGGCTGGCTTCCAATTAATAAAACTGAATGAAGTTTTTACAGTTTATGTGGAATGGAATAAATGATGGACTTGTATTGGAAGTTTCTGGTTTTCTGGGGGATGAGAGGAAACAACCAGGGGTGGGCTCCAAAAATGTCAACAATGGGTTCGCTACCCAGTTGCTGGGTGGGCAAGGCCATGGTGGCTGTGGCCTAGTCAGGCCTTTCCTCGAGCCTCCAGGAGGGCAAGAACGGCCTCCATGGGCTCCAGAGGCTCGAAACAGGCCCATTTCCAGCCTTCTTGAACTTCCGGGAGGCCCGTTTTTTGCCTTCCCCAGGGTCCAAAGGCTTTCCTTGAGCCTTCAGGAGGGTGAAAATGGCCTTCCTGGGCTCCAAAGGTTCTCTGTAGGGTGGAAACGGGCCCATTTTCAGCCTTCCCGAACTTCTGGGAGGCCAGTTTTTCTCCCTCCCTAAGCCTCCACGGGTGCCCTGCACTTACCTGCATCCAAAATGTTCCGCGTGGAGACTCCTGGGAGGGGTGGGGCAGGGCCAGCCAGGACTGGGATTTGGGGGTTCAATGAACCCCACAGAATCTTCACTAAGGATCCACCTGAACCCCTGCAAACCCCCAGCAGCCCACCCCTGGAAACATCTTATATTCTGTAACCACGGTGGCGCAGTGGTTAGAGTGCAGTAGAGCAAGTTACTTCTGCTGACTGCTGGCTGACTGCAATTTGGCAGATCAAACCCCACTAGACTCAAGGTTGACTCAGTCTTCCATCCTTCTGAGGTGGGTAAAATGAGGACCCAGATTGTTGGGGGCAATATGCTTACTCTGTAAACCACTTAGAGAGGGCTGTAAAGCACTATAAAGTTGTATATATTGCTATTGCTATATTCTCACTTTAAACTGAAGTTTCTTTGGTTATCAAATATCATCTCTAAGTTTACATAGAGATTACAAATACGTTTTCCTAAGCAACTTCAATCTCCATGGCATTTCTGCGCTGCTTTTTTCAAGGAATGTGTTCTACACTTATTTTTTTGACTTCTTTCCTGTCTCATCCCAGAATTTCATCACTACATCATGCCTTTTATCCTGTCTTAAATCATGTGAAGTAGATTAAGCTGAGAGGCAGGAGTCTATCAAGATCACCTTTTGAACTTTTCCGTTGTTCCACATTAGATTTCTTTGAAACAAATGAACAAAGCTAGCAGCTATGACAAAACAGTGAGCACCACCGAAGTCTTGAAATGAATAGCCAATGGACTTACATTATGTGGGATGCCTAAAACTAAGGGCCGAGTTTTAACTAATAGACTATCAGCCCCTCTCATTGTTCCTTTGTTAGCACAGTTTTACCATATGAGGGCCAATAAAGTCTAAATTTCCTCCTTGGCAATTTGTCTTTGAGTGGAATAAATTGAATATGTAATTTTATTTTCTCTGATGGCACATTAACAACCTTGGAATTGTTCACATTCACAATGAAGCAACAAGTAAGTAATTACCATCACACTGATATTGCTGTTGAGAGAAGAATAGAATTGTTTTTAATTTCTTCTAAGTCCTGTTTACACTTCTGCTGCATTAAACATAATAAAGTGCTACAGTAAATTATGATGTAACATCCAATTTTTTGAAGAGTCACCCCACTCAAAATTCTTCGGTGTTAAAGCATTCCACGGTTTACCTGCCTCTCCTGTTTGATCTAGTAAAGCTGTTGCTCATATAGGAAATTCTGTTTATTTTTAGAGGATATTTGAATGTTGACAGAATTGTCTCAGGAACAAATTAGGCTGCAACTCCATTTTTGTATTTGTCCAACCAAAACTCCCGCTTAGCCAAATAAATTAATATGCATATAAAAAGATAATTGGGATACAATTTCTGATAATGCAAAAGAAGTATGTTTGTCTGGCACAAAAAGCTGCTACTGCTGCATTTAAAAATAAACAGTAACAAAGGAAACCGAAATGAAGACTATAACATTTTCAAAAGGTGGAGTTCTTACTACAGTTACCTGTTCTTTTATGTTGTTGAATATTTGAGTTTAACAAGATGTATTCAAAAAAGAACAAGTTCATAATGTTGTCATCTGGAATGCCAAGTATAGATTTAGGCCTCCTATAAATGCTAAAAAGTTTGAAGTAAAAAGATTTATTAAGAAATACTTAAATAGAAAAGCCTTCCTAAATAATACCTTGAAAAGAGAAAAAGCATGAGTCAGAGAAAGACAGGAAATTCTTTAGTCACTTAAATAGAGAGACTAGTTTTACTTATATTAGGCAAGATGACAAGCAGACATGCAGTTTCTTAAAAAAAAATTGTTACCTATCTGTTTCCATATCTCCATTTGCAATGGTGGACAAGTTTCCTAGGTTCATCAAGATTGTACTATTGATTCTTACGATGGTTTCCTCTCTCAACATACTGTGACACCAATGAGGAGGCTGAATGTCATGTCCATGAAAAACATGGCATACCTCCCAAGGTAATTCTGAAATAGTCATGTTAAAATACATCCTTTCTTGCTGCTTGGAATACATCCATTGATATATGATTTGCTGACTCTCAGCAATAGGGAGTTTCAGAATTCTCTACAAGCTAACAGAACCATTGGATTTTGATGAGACAGAGTCAAAGTATCACTTGACATTGGTGCACCTGGCAATTAAACAATGGAAGGAGGAACTAATTATAACTTATTCATACATATCTCAAGCAATGAATAGTTCACTTGCTTCCGGTAGTACTCAGACTGTAGGAAGTGAAGAGTGGAACTAGCTTCTTTGGTTTTGGTGGTTCACTTCCCTGCAAATGTTGATTTGGGAAGTCCTCGACTTACACCCATTCTTTTAGTGACTGCTTGAAGTTACAATGGCCCTGAAACAAGTGACTTATGCTCATTTTTCACATTTATAACCATTGCAGAAGCAATGGTTAAAAGTGATCAAAATTTGAACACTTGGAAACTGGTTTGTATTTATGATGGTCGCAGTGTCCTGGGATCATGGGATCACCTTATGTGTCCTTCTGACAAGCAAAGTTAATTGGAAAGCCAAATGCCCAGATACAGGCAGTTACATAGATGACCCTACACAAAAGGTGCCAGGTTTTGACTTTCCTCACCAGCATTGGTCAACTCTGAACAGGATCTGTACCCAACAAGGTGTCTGCCAGGACTCATTGTTTAAGTCTTGTCTCTACCCCTCAGTGTGACTGTGGTGCTTCTCGACAAAATATCCATCACATTGTGTCCGAATGTCCATCAAGAGCTTACACCGGCCCAATGTCTGATTTTTTCAGCATAGACCACCCTGTCCATGAATGGCTGGGTGGATTGGACATTAACATTTGAACCACTTTAAGTCCATTTATTTGCCATAAGCTAAATAAATAAATAAACTTAATCACTCTGTTACTAACTTAACAACCGCAGCTATTCACTTAAGGCCTGTGGCAAGAAAGGTCATAAAATGGGGCAAAACTCATTTAACAACTATCTTGCTTAGCAACAGAAACTTTGGGCTCAATTGTGGTCATAAGTCGAGGACTACCTGTACAATACTATACAAATGACTTGATTAAGACTGAGTGGAGAAAGGGTGTCGTACGTTTATCTACTCTCCCTCAAGTCCTGTCATGGTACCTTCATTATAACAGGTGAGAAATGATTATTAAAAATGCCAGGAATATATCTCAAGTGTATATAATACCAGCAAGGTCACACAAGACAAGAAGGTCATCCCAAATACCCCACTAAAACAAGAAGGCATGTTTATTGGGCAGCAGTGATAGCTGAAAAGGCTAGAGGCAGGTGAACACTTCTTCCAATTATAAAGGCATCACTTCCTTCTATGTGGGAGAAGGCAATGGCAAACTACTCCTTCATTTTACCAAGGAAACCACATAGATAGGCTATTGGCAGTGAAGATACAGAAGTGATGGATAGTTTCTGCCTTTTAGGATCAATCATCAACAATAAAGGAACAAGCAGTCAAGAAACATGCAGCAGGTTAACACTTGGTAAAATAGCACTGATGGCCTTGGAAAACATATTCAGATGCTGTGATGACTTTATACCTACAACGATCAGAATGATACAGGCAACAGTTAAAAACCTGCCCAGTTCCTGCTGGGACTCCTCCTTTATTCAAACAGGAATTATTTTCTTCTTTCTTCTATCAGTGGCATTTATTTGTATCACCTCTCTGCCCTTTGAACTTGCATTCTAATTAATTTCCTTGGTGCTGACCTTGGCCCATAGTCTATGCTATTGGCATTTGCATGACACTGCTGGGCAAGAAAGCACACTTCCCACCTGCTGTGGCTTCTCCACACAGAATAAAAATCCTGTGACTCTCCAGCCCAATCAAAGAGATCTACTATTAATTGATGGGGCTTTCTTCCCAACCACTCCAGGAGAGCTCTCTTCTTGGCTCCCCTAATGATTGAAAGCTGTTAGAGCTAATGCAATATTGATGAGAAGGCTTAAACAAGAAGTATTTTTAGACTAACAGTGTCTGGTCAGTGAGGGCCACCAAGTACCACTGTCTTTCCTGAGAGCTATTTAATATTAAACTATTAGATAGTTTAATAGTTTTCTTCTTTTAGTCAGTTTTCTTAACCTTTCAATTTGTTCTGTGTTGCCTTGTGATATTCTGGCTTTGTCTAGAGAGGAATTAATCTTATATTTTGAGTTTCATTTCCATTTACCATGGATTTGTTTATTTGCTAGGTTAGCAGGAAATGTAAATTTCATCTTTCCACCATGCAGTGTTCAAGACAGTTGATTTGAGTAGCTGCCACAAAAAAAGAGAGGATGAACCTATTTTTCAAAGCACCAGAATGCAAAACAAGAAACAGTGGATGGAAACTAATCAAGGAGAGAAGCAACCTGGAATTAAAGAGAAAAATCCTAACAGTGAGGACAATTAACCAGTGGAATGGCTTGCCTTCAGAAGTTCTGGGTGTTCCATCACTGAAGCTTTTAAGAGGAGACTGGACAGTCACTTGTCTGAAGTGATATCGGGTCTCCTGCTTGAGCAGGGGGTTGGACTAGAAGACCTCTAAGGTCCCTTCCAACTCTGTTATTCTGTATTCATTAAAAACAAGACAGGAAATTAAAACAAAATATCCCAACAAATCCAACAATATAATTTAAAATATTAAACGTAAAATGTTGGAGGTAGTTGAAAATCACAAGCAATAATAACCAACCGTCAGATATTGTTATAACGAAGCAGCCAAGTTTTGAGAAAACAATAAAATATGAGGCCAAGGGCCGAACTCTCTTCCCAAATTCCAAAGCTTTGATTCTGCCATCAAGATATGGATCTGTTGGGAATGAACGAGACTCACTGATGTTGTGTTAGTAACTTCAATACAGTGAGTCCTCAACTTATGATCAGATGCTTAGCGACCTTTCAGAATTAAGGTGGATTCAAAAAAAAGTACTTATGAAACAGATTCAAAGTTCCCATGACTGGGCCTCCTTTGTGGTCACATGATTATATTTTGGGTTCTCAGCAACTGGTCCACATTTACAGCCACTTGCAGTGTTCTGCGGTAATGTGACTGTGATTTACTTTTTTTTTGTTTTACATTTACTTCTGTTTTTCAGCAAAACAATGCCCACTGAGGACAGTGGATTTGCTTAGTGACTTAGTGCATTCACTTAACTCAAAAATGGTCATAAAATCAGGACAGTCATGTGATGATCTGCTTAACAATCTGCAGGACTTAACAACCATAATGCCGGTCTCAATTACAGTTGTAAGTTGAAGACTAGCTCATGTGACAAACTATGAGGGATCACCCATTCATATTTTACCATTATTAAGTGGCTTGATCCCATATCTTACAGTGATAAAATGTTTATTCTGGTCCTCAAAAACCTAAGAAGACAAGATGGAAAGAAACCCAACTGATCTCAAAAGAAATTAAGGAAATATATATCAGAAGGGGGCGCTCTTTCATGACCAAAGCTTTCTTGTCCAATCCAATGGATGTTTTTATACTCAGTCTGCAGACAAGCCACTGTCAGCAGCTGTAGATCTTGCTCCCATTCAACCCCATCAGATAGCAGCTGATAGATAGCTTTGTCTTTTCTTCTTTTGTTTTTTCTCCCAAAGATGAATAGAAAATCTCCCACAAATCTTGCAAAACAGAGAAAAGGTAGAAATGATTATAAAACCTACTATAAAGCAAGAGGTGTGCAGAAATAAGGCAATTAATGCAGAGATCACGTCCATCTGTCACAGTACTGACTAGGAACTTCATTCAGCTAAAGAACTGACACGCCTCACTGAATGTATATCAGTGATGAAATTGAATCTTGCTGTCACTTTTCACCATTGTTAGAATCGCTGTCACTACCTACTGGAAAGTGGCCAGAAAGTGAAGTTGCTATCCTGTCACAAGGAAGATGAACCGAAAGAGTGTAGAATCATATTATTAATAAATATTACACCAATAGCACAGCACCGTGGACATCTGTTCAGTGAATCCTGCACAACTCAATGAGACTGTCAGACCTGTCCCAGTTTCGATCCTTTAGGAAAGAAAGACCTTTGACTCCATTTGGTTGAAGTGACAGTTTCTTTTGCTAAAAATCAGTGGTTGCAATGAAAGCGAGGCTAGATCTGAGTATTCCCACGCAAAAGGTTACAATTTTCCCCTTCCCCTGGCCCACCCCCCTTGACCAGTTCATCAGTGTCCAATCGCATCCTGGTTTGTTGTTTGGGAAACTCAAAGCGAGGTTGGACGCGTCTTGAAGTGATTTCACATTCCATTCCCAGGCCAGGTGTCCTTGGCAGCCAGATTAGTCCAATTTGACACTTCTGGTTCCTGTCAGGTTGTTTCCCTTTCCCCATTGATCTATCTTCTTCTCTCCAGCCCAAGCTTCCCCAAATTCCTTCCCTCCTCCCTTTCAGTTTATGTTAGGATGCCAGCAAAGCAAAGCAAAGCAGCTGAAGATGGCAGACCTGACAGAGACTTTTTCCCATGTGATTATTCCTGGTGCTTTATCAGTTTAGCTCCTGCTCTAATTTTTTTACTTTTTAATTTTCTTTCCTCAATTTATACTCTACTTTTCTTCCTAAGTTTTGAATAATCACTAATCAAGCATGACCGCTAGAGTGGGAGATGACTTCAGCTACAACAGCACTTAATAATTGTGGACACATCACATCAAACACATCAAACAGCTGGAAACAGTAGAGAAATATTAATATGAACCATCCCTAACTGCAGTGAATTGCCTCATTATGAGAAGCCACAATGTCAGTCTATCTAAGAACTCTTGCCTATTGAAAAGCCTTAGATCTACATTTAGAAAGCATCAGTCAGTGCTTTTGGGTTGATGACAGAAAATTATAGAAAATTCTAACATAAAGAACAATATAAGTATTTATATGACAAAAAGCCCTTTGTACTTTGGCAGTTGTAATCTATGCTACAGCTAACTTTGCAAAATGACAAGGAAAATTAAAGGAGCTTTCAGATGAGGCTTTTCCACATAGGCATTTTCATGCAAAATGTTGAAGCAGCTAAGGGGATGGCATATGAAAATCAGAAAGTATAAAGAAAAATCATTTCCCAAAGGTGTGTGTGTGTGTGTGCACCTTCAAATAGTTGTTGTAGCTTTCTTGACAAGATTTTTGGAAGTGGTTTGCCACCACGTCCTTCGTAGAACTGAGAGAGTGGCCCAATGTCAGCCAACTGGCTTTGTGCCTGTGGTGGGATTAGAACTCACAGTCTCCTAGTTTCTAATTGGGTCCCTTAATAGCAATAGCACTTAGACTTATATACTGCTTCACAGTACTTTACAGCCCTCTCTAACTGGTTTACAAAGTCACAATCTGGGTCCTCATTTTACTGACTTCAGAAGGATGGAAGGCTGGGTCAACCTTGAGCCGATGAAAATTGAACTGCTGGCACTGAGCAGTGAGTTAGCCTGCAATACTAATTCTAACCACTGTGCCACCACAGCTTAACAGCTACACCCAACTGGCTCTCTCCTTCCCAAGTTATCTTCATAGTTTTTATATGCACTATTCCTTCCTTTCTCCTCTGAGAGGAGCATCTTTTAAAAAAATTCTTTATACTTTTCTGCATTAAAATACAATCTAAGTATCAGGTGCCTTATTTTTAATATTATGTCAATATCACCACAGAAAAACAGCAACTAAATAAAAAACATGAAGGAAAAAAGGCAACATCTTTGTGCCTCTCTGATAAACATATAAAATCTCTTGCCTGTAAAAATTGTTTTCCAGAATTTCTCCCAGCCATTTGACAAGATAAAGAAAATGAAGATTTGCCTTTATTTGCTTGAGAAGGAAAAGAGGGAAATCCTTTTTATTAGCTCTAGGTGGAAACCTTCCTTCCCCCCACCTCCTTTTGAATGTTACTTGTCATAACTAATCTCAGGATCTCTATTTGAAGTGCAGATGCTAACAAGAATATATTATTGTATTTTGAAGGGTGATCACTTGCTTCTACACAAAACAACAACAATTTTAACTGAAAAACTGAGTTAATAAAGTGCTTATTTCACACCTCACCAACTCTCTGCTGCCATTGAAGTTAGAAGAGCCATTATGGCACTGACTTTTTCTCTTAACGTAACATAAATTTAAATTCTCCTGATACAGAATACAGAATTACAGAGTTGAAAGGCATGTTGGATGTCTTCTAATCCAAATCCCAACTCAAGCACCTGTACTATACTGGACAAATGGCCGTCTAATCTATTCTTAAAAACCTTAATGTTTCAGAGCTGGCATTTATCTCCAGCAAGTCACCTGATATTGTCATCTCCTTACTGAAGCACATCAGATGGCAAGCAGGACATCTATTAGAACATCCTTTGTGATGCTTCCTCTGAAGCCGGAAAATTTACCACAATTTGGGCAATTCCTCTATTATATGCCCAAGGTACTTATTCAAAGAATAAACATCAGATATAACAACTCATCCCAACTGGAGTTGAATTTGTCTGGTTATATAGCAAGGATGTAACCCCCAACTTCATAAAAGCTTCAGGAATTTGTGCACCAAATATAACCTGGCATTTTTCAACTTTCTGAAAAGAATATAGGAATTATAAAAATTATGTACAGCTTAAACAAGTGTTACTGTCACCCAATGAAAGCAATCTGCCTTCAATTAATATTTCAAATAAATTACATTCAATTAAACTCTACCTACAAAAACTATTTTAATTAATAGTATGAATAAATATGCATATATTTGCATATCACCATCAAAATATTAAGAAAAGAAGATGAATACATTTCAGACTGGCAACATCTTCTAAGAAGTGTTTCCTTCTCTAACTGAGAAAAGATTAGATTCATTTTTCTACAGCAAAATGTACAAAACTTGGCTCTGTGAATATGACTCCTATTACATAGATGTATCTTTCACAAGTTGCCGCCTAAGTGTAGATTTCAATATAGTAGGAGAAAATTATTAATTGCACACTACATTTATTTAATTAATTTTTAATAAATTTACATTTACTCTAAATTTAATGAAAGCATTAATTTTCTCCTCTATTTGAATTCTTTGTTTTGGCTCTGGAACATATCAGAGATACATCACTCAAGGCTCAATATGGTCTTCAGAATCTTCTTCTAGATCCCTTCCTCCAGAATGAAGTTTCTGCTCTTAATTAAATTTAAAATAATTTGTTTGTCAGAAACAAAATATGTCTTCCAATAAAACAAGTACCCTTTCTATATTACAGAAAATGAGCCGAACAGTGTAGTAGGTTATCTGGTTCAATGCCACATTGCTTAAAATATGCAAGTTAGCTGGGGAATAGATTTTTTCCAAAGCATTCTTCTGAGTCCAGGATTTTTCTCTTTTTTCTAATGTTCTGGCTAGTGTCCCTTTCCACTTTAGATGCTTCAGTAACAGGATGTAGAATATCCTTAATTGATTATGATACATCCATGGGTAAATGTTGCCAGAGGCTGGAAATGCCATATTTCTAACTGAGAGCAATTCCTGCAGTGCTTTGAGCTGATACTCTTTACCGTTCTTACAACAGGAACCACCTTCTATCTATCCAGCTGTGAATATAATTCATGTAGGGCAGTCTTCCTCAATCGGATGCTCTCAAGATGTGTTGGGAATTGAGCTGCATGAAGTTGATGTTCTTCACCATTCTTAGAACAGGACCCACCTGTGGAGCTATGAAAATAATTTATCTAGGACAACCTTCCTCAATCAGATGCCCTTAAGATGTATTGGGAATTGAGCTGCCAGATGTTATTGAGATGCCCTCAATATGCGTTGGGAATTGAGCCGCACGAAGTTGACGTTCTTCACCATTCTTAGAACAGGACCCACCTATGGAGTTGTGAATATAATTCATCTAGGACAACCTTCTCAATCACGTATCTCCAAGATGGGGAATTCAGCTGCAGGAAGTCCTGCTGTGCTTGGGCACAAGAGAGCCAACACATCCAGAAGGACCCTGGTTGGGGAAAGTAACACTAGAAGCATCAAACGGAAAGCAGTTCCCCAAATGCACGGTAGCAGACTGGGTTAAGTTTGCCTGAAATGTCGAGCAGGCATTTGAACAAAAGCAGCCGGTGGCATTGTGTTGATGCCCGCAACATATTAAGGAGCTGCAGCCCTTCTCCACCACCCCCAACTCCCCGCGGCAGCCGCTTCCTATCCAAACAATTTGGCACTAATAAGCTCCATTTATAACAGTAAGCATGGGTTTGGCAGAATAATTGTCACTAAATACCATTCAAGGCTTTCTTGCTGTTTTCCTGCAAGTCACTAATTATTCTGCTGCTGAAATAGCATCCAAAGGAGCCACTGAATGCCCACAAATGGGAAGCACAGCACTCATTTGACAAGGCAGTGGCAAGGCCTGATTAGGAATTATATCAAGGCTATCATCCCTTCAACAATGCCTCTTGCCCTGTACGCGTCATCTGCTGGCCGGCACAATGAAATGAAAGGGCCAGCTTGAACTCCAGTTGCTACTTGCAAAAGGTACGCTTTCATTGGCCGATAGATCCAGGGGAAGGAAAGGACGATGATTAGAGGAGGCAATTGAAAGCCTTCAGCTCTTGCTGGGACTCCAAGCAACACAGTTGGGATATGCTTCAAAGAGGCAGAGGTTAGGAGAAGGGCACTCTTTTTTCTTTTTTTTTTCTTTTTGGAAACAGACAAACATTTGACTGAGCTATAAAACACAAATGGTGGAGCAAAAACATATGAAATCTAAAAATGCTCATTAAAAGTTAGCAGATGAAAACAAGCCCAGCTACGGCTTATTCTCTTCCCATTTCTTCCCCATGATAATGTTCAATTCCTCAGGAACTCTGCTTAAACTTGGGGAAGAGGTTAGGAAAAAAAGAAGAAGCACCTTCCCCTTCTCACTCATTCTGCGCCTGAGGAAGCAAAAGAGCAGTGATGTCTAATGCAAAGCAAGTATCTTCAATGACTGACTATAAATGACTATTCGTGAATCTTCTTGAAATTTTTCAATAATTAGTTCAATAATTAGTTTCAATAATTAGCTCAAAAGATTCTTGTCATGCCGTATTCAAAATCCTCAAAGCAGCATATTCATTCATTCAACTTATATCCTGCTATTCTTTTAGGAGGACAAAATATTGCCGCCATGGTATGTTCCCAACAGCCCCGTGAGGTACAACTTGCTCATCAGGACAGGTAGTCCTCAACTTATGACCACAACTGAGTCCAAAATTCATGTTGCTAAGTGAGAAATTTATTAAGTGAGTTTTTCCCCATTTTACCACTTTTCTTGCCACATTTATTAAGCGAATCGCCGCAGTTGTTAAATTACTAACACGGTTGTTAAGTGAATCTGGTATCCCCATTGACTTTGAATGCCAGAAGATCGCACAAGGAGATCACATGACTCTGGGATGCTGCAAATGTCATAAATGTGAGTCAGTTGCCAAGCATGTGAATGTAAATCACATGACCATGGTCATAATGTGAAAAATGGTCATAAGTCACTTTTTTTCAGTGCTGTTGTAACTTTGAGCAGTCACTAAACGAATTGTTGTATGTCAAGGACTACCTCTAGTTTAAAAATCACTCACTGAATGTCATGCCTGGATGGAGACTTGATCTGGCAGCTTCTCAGTCCCCAACCAACTCTCTACCTATTCACTTCTGTTTTGCTAACAGGTAGTCCTTGATTTACAACAATTTGTTCAGTAAGTGTTTGAAGTTACAATAAAAATGAAAAAGTGTTTTGTGGCTAATTTTCACAATTATAGGCATGGCAGCATCAAAATTCAGACCCTTGGCAACTGATGTGTATTTATGACAGCTGCATTGTCCCAGAATCATTGTGATTGCCATTCATAACCTTCCAACTAGCAAAGTCAATGAAGGAAAGCCAGATTCGTTGAACGGCCCCATGCTTCACATAACAACTGCCGTGTTTCACTTAATGACTGTGGCAAAAATGGTTGTGGAAACGGGGTGAAATGCACTTTGTCTTGCTTAGCAATGGAAATTTTGGGCTGCATTGTGGTCATACGTTGAGGAATACCTGTATTGATAATATCACTTATTTTAATGAAAATAATTTTAGGTATTAGAAACTGGCAATTTTTATGCATTGTACACATATTTGATAGCAAAAGGCATATATACAGCTTGGGAAGGTCAATTTTCTGTATCTTTTCAGACTGCAAACAGTTGAGGGAGGGAAGATACATTCTCTCTGAGCAGATACAGATTTTTTATGCAAAACGTTTTTTTAAAAAATCTCAGATGTAGTTTGAATCTGAAACAAATTTTTATTATGGAATATCAGTAATAGTTGAAAGTTGCATTTATGCACAGCTAATATTAAGAAACCTATAAACCAAGCAGTCAACAAATCTGTGAGAGTCATCTATCCTCACTAGTAATGCACAGTTTATGTTTTTTTTATCCCTATGTACTCTAAATCATCATTGTAGACCCAAGCCAGGGCTATGCTTTTATTTGACATATTATAAAATTTTCCTATTGCTCCATCTTACTTTGTATCAGTAATATAAGAAAATGCTCTGGAAATGATAAGGGAAGGGGAATGAATCATATAAAAGTCACCAGCCGCAATATAATGTAGCCACATTAGAGCTGTGAAACATCACTGAGAGAATCACCAGTAGGCTATTATGCCAGTTTGGAATTAAACTGACAATTGGAAAAGGCTTCTAAGAACAGGATAGAACTTTTGTCTGAAATCAGAAATATTTTCAGGTTATAGATAATCACTAATATACATTTAGTACAAATGAGTTTAAAATTACATCGTTCCACCCAGCAATTCATATCTACCAAGGTTGCAGACAAGAATTTTTTTTTACAAATGTGTATTTTTAGAAGTTTTCCAATGACACATCCCTGTGAGGTGTTTTCTACCTTTCCAGTTCATAATTTTAGATCAATGTAGAGATTTGATTTTTTTTTCTTTCAGTACCGTACACTAAGTGTACCACAAAGTCTATGTGTTCTCAACTGAACTCTATTTCCAAAATGGAACATGCTGTTTATTTCTCATCCCCAAGCAGGATGCTTTGGGAATTCATTGTTGAACAAATTAAGCTCTTCCTGGAGCCCCCACTTCTGAGGCTCACACAGTGAGAAAATGCACAGGAAAGGGAGCTGCCTGAATACTATTTTGTCTTCTTTTGAGCTTTTGTGTAGAAAATCAGACCAAATCAGGGAATCCATCATTTATTTGTGTATTTATTTTATGATGTTTATAAACATATTATTCTTTGGGTATATACAACTATTGAAATTATGGAAGTCTTCATTTTGCACCAGCAAGGTTTCAATCAATCATACACAAAATAAATCACCATTAACTAAAAATGTACATTCATGCTGCACTATAATGTCCACACACATAAACACTGTGAGGATTCATCTAAGTTTCATTTTAAGCATCTTAGGCAAAATTATCCTTAATTTCTTTGGCTGTTGGAGGGATCCACTCACAGCGCCAGAATCTTGATCTAATATTTTATTTTTATTTTTATTTATTTTTACATTTATATACCGCCCCATTCCGAAGACTCGGGGCGGTTTACAGCTTATAAGCAA
>JANHFL010007467.1:44904-61915 GCA_032468155.1 Oxyrhabdium leporinum
TTCTCTGTGGTGGCTCCCTTTCTCTGGAACATCATTTCCCCAGAGATTAGAATGGCCCCCACTCTAATACTCTTCCGGAAGGTGCTGAAGACCTGATTCTGCCAGCGGGGCTGGGGAACCCAGAGTGGGATGGAGCCCATTAAATGGCTTGTGTGATGTGTTGTCTCTGAGGTGGGGGAATGGGGGTCTATCATATTATTTTATTATTTTATTACTTGATTATTTTCTTCTATTGGTTTTATTTTTTAATATATGTTTTTATATTCGTGTAAGCCATCTTGAGTCACCATGTGCGAATAGGCAGCAATATAAATTTTCTAAATAAATAAATACACTTGAGGTTTTAGGAAAGGTGGGCCAGGAGACATGGTAGACTTAGCTAATATGGGAACGATGAAAACGAACTTCGGTTTCCATCATGTTGTCAAAGATGACTCTGGATACTTACAGCCATTGGCTTGTCAGGAGAACAGTGCTAGAAGATGTCATGGAAAGCCCCATCTCAAAGCTTTTATCACCCTCTAGCACAGTATGTTTTCTTATAGAAATAGAAGAGGGGGAAAAGACTGAGTCAGAGACTGGAAAGGCGGAAGAGGAGAGAATTCACAGGAATTTGGCATGACTTCTCATACTCCAGAACTAGAGAAAATTGTAACAAACTATATGCCAGTTCTGTTTTTATTCCCACTAATGCAAATTCAAAACAGTATGAACAGAGTTCCCATTGAGAAGGCAGCATCAGAAAAAGAAGAAAATAGTTCAAGAGAAACAAAAGGAGAAATGGAAAGGGCAGAACATATGAGTGATTTGAAGAAATGAATCATGAAGAAAGGCATTGAATTTTTTTTAAAAAAAAATCTTGCACTTTCAGAAGGAAAACAAGTC
The DNA here is from genome assembly GCA_032468155.1 of Oxyrhabdium leporinum. Classification (NCBI taxonomy): domain Eukaryota; kingdom Metazoa; phylum Chordata; class Lepidosauria; order Squamata; family Cyclocoridae; genus Oxyrhabdium; species Oxyrhabdium leporinum. The sequence continues at coordinate 45,790 of JANHFL010007467.1, forward strand.
CTTGTCATGCTCATTAGCATGTTCAAAACATCAGGAGGCTTCCTCGTGGGCAGATATTTGCTGGGATCCATCAGTTTTATTTTTTCCTGCATTTTTAAAAAGCTGAAGCTTTTTAAAATCCCATTTATGAAGAAATGTACAAATGTTAGTAAATCTTTTTTTGGGGGTGGGGGGAAGTAATACATTTCTTCTCTATCTATTCTGCCCAACTTCAATAAGTTCAGCAACACTGAGCATAGAGAATTATGTTTGTATAATGAAGATGGTTATAGATTAAGTCAGAACTATTGGGGTGGAGTGGTTCCTTTGGAGATTCTGCTACATGCACCCTGTATTCTCAGTTGTCGTTCTTCTTTCTCTTTTCCCTCATCATGCCCACGCTCACCATCTGTTGCTACCACAATCCTCCTTCTCTCTCTTTCTATTCTGCCCTCTCTCCCTCCAGTGCTCACTCTCTTTCCCACCTAGTACAAAGGTTTCTGAACTTCTCTGGCAGAGTCATTATTTTAAGGATGCCCTGGTAAAAGGTGATTATGATAGTCTGTTACCACTCAGGCTAAACACCTTCCAGTCTGTCATGCTGGGGAATTCTTAGCTGTTTTATCAAGGAATTTGCCTTCAGCCCAACCATTGGAAAAATAAATAGAAAGGTGTTTTGGTATCTTCTGGCCAAAGGTTCAAAATACTGATCTTCACAGTCATGAGTCAACTCTAATAACCAAGTTATAACCATGCAGACTTTTAAGTGAGGAACTTTAGTAAGAAATATATTTATGTACTTATTTATGTTATTTCTCCCTACCACAGTCCAGAAGGATTTTAGGTGGCACTGGAAAAAATAAGAAATGATAATAATAAAGTACAATCAAGGAATAATAAATTTCAAATTCCTTACTACATAAATTTGATATTACTGACGGCTCTACATCTAACCCCTAAAGGCCCCCTGAAAAAGCCATGTTTTTACCACCTTCTAGAGAGCTATAAACTGATCATGGTTCATGTTTTCAATAGGAAATGAGCTCACATAAAGAGTGCCTACTATAGGAGCCCTGAGTATCTAAGAGACTGCCTTTTGCAGATTCCTGTCCAAATACCCTTAGATGATTGCTAAATTGATGTAGTGAATTCTCTTATATAAAAAGGATTTATTGGTTTGGGGGATGTAGCAAAAGAAGATATAACAATCACGAACAGAAAATTCTTACATGAACAATTCAGGCAGAATATGTAACCAGAAGCATTTATTGCAAGATGTCTGGAAGAAACAAGGTATAAGACCAGCTACATGGAACACCCTGCCATACATCAAAACACTGCGGAAGCAGTAGAACACAGCTTCCAAGATCTGCAAGTGGGCATCGCACACCACCCAGAGGCTACCATACGAGGACGAATTATGCACTTGGAAGTGGAAGATACTTACAATGTAATCTACTGGATCCCCTACATGGATTGCCCCTTTGACTATGCAGGACAGATGGGGAAGAAGCAAACCACCAGATTGCAAGAACACAAATGAGCGGTCAGACGAGGAGACCTGAACTCATTGGTAGCCTCACATTGCAATGAACAAGGACATACATTCAATTTTGCAGCTACTAAGATTTTTGGACAAGCAAGCACAAAAATAGGCAGGGAAGTGATAGAGGCCTGGAAATGGGCCCCTCATCAGTCAACAGGAGTGCTGATTTACTACCAGCTTATCACCTACTTAGGAGGCGAGGGTTTGGCAGCACAAGGAAACAACAGCCAACTTAACAGCCGGTGACAATCAACACCTAAAATGCCACACACAACCAGGCACCATATAAATACCACGCACAAAGCAGCCCAAAGCATACGCTCTGCTAGAGAGAAGTGCTCTCTATCTGAGGAAGGTTCCAGCATGAGTCTGAAAGCTCAGTAGACTACACCTTTGGTCCAAGTGACCAACCCAGTTTGGATCAGGCAACATTATCCCGGGACATGAATATTTGCCTTCATTCATGAGAAAATTCCTAATAAAATAAATACAGTTTTCTTACTAAACTCCTGGATTGAACTCATGCTTAGAGTTCAGTAATAAAAGATGTATAGAAAGAGATCTTGTTAAATAAGACATCCTTTGCCTTCTCCCTTTTTAAATAGGGACACTATCCTCAATTTTATATTTGCCACTTGGAAATATTTCAGCTTGAGCAGCCCAAGAAGGAAGATTTTTTAAAAAAAATTTAACACATTTTATCAAAAATTTTAAAGTAATAAAAACTATACAAACTAAATTTAGTATAAGAGAAGAGAATGGAAAGAATAAAAACAAGAAAAGTGAAAAAAGAAAAGAGAAAATATAATAAAAAGAAATACATAAAGAAGTGACGTCCAACCTTTATCACAACATGCATGAACAAATTTACTTACTCTTCACCCCTTTTAGATTGAACACATATCTCTTCATCCCATAACCAACAAGGATCATCTTTTCAATCTTGGTGTTTCTTCTAAAGAATCTTCTAAATAATTCTCTTGATCATTTGTAGTTCCACAGTCTTTACTTTTTCTGTCTTTTCAGATAACATTTGTTCCACATCTGTCATTCCTTCATTAACATCTTTTAAGTTTAGTCTATTCTTAGGTACAGGCATCATTACTAACAGTGTTGATATTGTAGTTAGTAAGATCTGATTCATTCTTTTGAGGACCAGTGATCCGGATAACATGTGGGCAATCTGCTGTTCTCTCCTGATCTGGAGAAGTTTACTTACCAGTTCCTTTGCCAAGGTCCTTTGCTGCATTTTCACAGAGCCATCTTTAATTCACCATAGCTCTCTTGGAATTCCAGGAAGGAAGATGTTTTGAGGAGAATGACCATTACTTTTTCCAATGAAAGAAAATATTTATCCTGTGATTTTTGGGGTTAGGTGGAAAATTAATTTTTTTCCAGGGATTAAGCCCCCTTCCCTATGAGACTTGATGAATTACAAAGACTTGGTCTAATGTTACACCAGTTCTGTATATGTCTGATTACATGGAACATTCTTTTTTTGGGAAGCAACAGCTTAATTTCATTTATTCAAGCCTCACAACCCGGGTTCAATTTATCAAATGTTAAGGTAGCACTGCTGAGCTACACACACCCATAAGCTTATTTGTTTCTCTCTCCATTTGTGGAAGGCATTTTTATATGAAATCAGTGCAGATCCATTCCTAGGGGGAAGAGGAAATATATTGATAGTGTGAGAGAAATTCTGATGGGAAAACATCAAGGAAGCCATTTTTTTCCTTTTGTTTAAAGTTGTGTCATCCAAATTATTGGGATCTTTCTTAAAGCACTATATGTCATAATATGTAAGGATTTGATCCCTGAATCATTAGAGTGGGAAACTATGAAAATTTCAGTAGTAAATAAATAATAAATAAAAGTTTTGCCTAAATGCATGACTCTGAAAGTTCTTTCTCCCTATTTGAAATTCTTAAACCTCAAGTTCTTTCCAACTCATTTACAAAGACTTCTATAATATCTGTGGTCTGTAGTGTGTTTTTTTTAAAGCTAAAGTCATTTTTCCCCTAAAACAAACTATGTATGAATATATGAAGGTTGCTATTGTGGTTTTTAAAAGTCCTGCAAGAGAATACTAATAGCACCTGAGAATTCTTGCAAACCATCTGCTTTTATAACGCTCTATGCATCTTTCTTTTTTGCCATTCAAATACAGGTAATTCCTTTTATTTAGTATTAATGTGCTTGCCATATGCGGATTACAGGCAAAACTCTGCATAAAAATCTTCTTTCTCAACTCCACAGTGTTAATACAATTCTCACTTTTCATGGAATTTCCTGTAAGTATGACCGGTTCCTCCTTGATTGCTCCATTCCTAGTCGTCATCCAAGTCACTGGTTGGTCAGATTGGCTTTCCCAACAGGCAGGCTGCTAAGAATAATTTTTTTTAGGGTTACCATGTAAATAGCAAGGACAAGACACCTGCTGCTTCCCAAATTACTCGGCGCAGGCAAAGAAGACAGAACCATAGACAAGGAGACTCACTCAAATTCCTCCACATAAGCTCAGATCAATGGCAAGTCATGAATGAACAGCTGCAAGGAAAGGAAATGGCAAAGTGGTACTCTGCATACAGAGAATGTCTGTGAAAAATAGCACAATATTTAACAGATGAAAAGGATGGGAATTCAGGCTGAATTGAAGGTTGAGAGAGAGAGCTACTGTAATTAACACAACCCAACAAGAGTATTCTGTACAGAGGAAAAGTACAGCTCCTTGCTTAGAGTTTCCACATCTAGATATCAGAGTTGGCTGCATGGATATGGGCGATAGGTCAATATGAATGCCAGGCAGGGTCCATCTGCAGGGAATTCATTTGGGACCTTTACACAGTTCCTCTTGATGAACAGAAAGACACCTAAATGACATTTTACTGCCACCAGTGGAGATTCCCTTCTCCAAAATGTTATTTGTTTCAGAAAATAAATTTGTCTCCTAACCACAGCAAGGAAACAAATGGTTAAATTCCCTCCTCTATTAATGCTCAATCCCTGGTCCTAGATAACATAATTTGCATTTTAAAACCCTCCATGTCAGATGAAGCAGGTGTGTGTTTAGCTTTATGTATAAAAATAGGTATTTCTATTTCTTTTCTATTTTTGAACTGTTCTCACTAAAATGTCTAATGTTCTTAGTGATAAATCAACAGCATTGGTCAACTTGTTTTTAACTGTGTATTATTCCATTGCTTTCAATACTGTGGATGCTCGCTCTTTCTTAATATATTGTTTAGGTTCTGGAGTCCTTTTTCTTTCACAATCTTATTTTATTCTTTTTAATTCTATACTTTTTATTTATCTTCCTTAAGTAATTTCCTAAGTCTTCTATTATCCTGTCATCCAAAGATGTCATTTGTTTAAAAATCTCCTTTTCTAAACATAGATATCCATAGAAGCTCAATTTCTGCCTTTAATTTAAGAGATTATTTTATGTGTATGTCTGGGGGTAGGGGAGATGCCTCTGAGTCAGTGTTGATTGCCGATGATTGCCTGTACAAATCCCTGCAGTTTTCTTGGCAAGATTTCGGAAGTGGTTTGCCATTGCATGCTTCCTAGGGCTGTCAGAGAATGACTGGCCCAAGGTCACTCAGTTGGCTTTGTGCCCAAGGCAGAACTAGAATTCATGTGTCTTGGTTTTTGGCCTGGTCCCTTAACCACTAAACCAAACTGACCTTCTTAAAGGACTTGACCTAGCTCTTTTTATGCGAGTTTTGTGCATCCTTTTGGATGCAGGAGATGCTGTCTTAATGTAGACTAAAATAGACTTATATTCTTTTCTCTGTGGCTTCCTTTGGATTGTGTAGATAGTTATGATAGTGCAGTGCCACAACTCTTTATTTCACCCTTCCCCAACTCCCTCCATGTGTGTACAACTGCAATTCCATCCTTTCTCAGCCCATCTGGAGAAGACTATTCTATATTCTACTCCTCAACAGTACTTGAACCTGATTGTTATTGCCAGCCAACTCAGCTTTGGCACCATTACTATTGTGAGTGATCCTGCTGGGATTCCTTGCAAACAAAAACAGCCAAGGCTCTGGCAGCTTGTGTTGTGCAAACAATTACTTCCACCCCCACCCCATCCCATCTTGGATTTAGCCAGAGTTTGCATGCTGGATAACTTAGGCACAGGAGCCACTAGCTTGTAGCTGCTGTTTTCTTGGGATTTTTTCTCATTTTATTACCTGTGCTGAACACTACCTTAATGTGCTTTCCAGGATCAAACACATTACAGTTATTTATTGCCAATAAAGCAATACACACTTATATAAATTAAGCACTGCCTGCCCCATGCTCCTTCCCAATCATTTCTGGGAGAGCCTCTCTGCAGACTGTACTGATTTATGCGCTCAAATAATAAGCTGTCCAACAACTAAAGAGGTAAGTGATGTTTTGGCCATAATAACTAAAAGGAAACTATATCCAGTTGCAATAATTTCTGATTTACCAACTCAAGGGGAAGAACAATAAATGGCTGATTCACAGGCTGGTTTCAGTGTCTTCAAGTATAACTCAAAGGCAACTCTGACATTCTCTCAAGCTCACTGCAAAGGAGACTCCTTAAAATGACAATGACTGTTTTCTTCCCATCCCTCCTCAAATCTAGATACTTGGGACAAATCATTTGAGTAAACGTTTTATAATTTATGGCCATACCTAAAAAAGGATGCTGTGATTATGTGGGTCTTGCCTCCTTACCAATTGGCCAAGGAGTGATCAGGCAGACATAGTAATGTTTGCATCAAGCTAGACAGGCGTAGCAATGCAGATCCAGTCTAAAGAAGCAATCTAATGTCAAATAATGTCATTTTGAGAGGGTGATGCTGTGGTAATCTATTGCCATTGACTGAATTGTTGGGCATTTATTTATATGAATGGACTTAGACTTTAATTTTTAAAGCATGTTGGCTCAAAAGAGCAATGATTTTGAGCAAATATGCCTTAATAGTTAATTTTTAAGGCATGTTTGCCCACTAAATCAGTTATTGAAATTAGTTGTTTTAACATACTTTTTAGTGAAAGGTTTTTAATGAATCTCCAAGGAAACTTCATTGGACAGGAGCTGAATGGACTTGGCTGTGCATTTATCTGTACACTTGAGAATCCCTTCTGCATTTCACACATCCTAACAATCTGTCCTCAAAGGCTCCCATGGTACCTTATTCTGCGGGGAAAGACTAAGAAGGTAGAAACTGGCATATACCACACTGGACTTAGTGTATAGTTCACTCTTTACTAATTCTAGAATCTAGGAAACAGCTTTCCAGAATCCCAAGTGTGGGGGCAGGTCTCTATCATATATGTGTCTACTTTCTGCCCAGCATGTGCTTGAACATAGATTTCCCAGCTGTAAAAGGGAAGATGTAAAACTGCCCTGAGCATGATAGTTTTAAAGAGTAGCTCTGGTCTGGTCATATGATCTCTAAGACGGTCTTCCAGTCACAATAGTCACAATAGGGATAGCATAAGGACACCAGAGCATTCCTCAATCTCTGACACACCAGCAATGGAAATGGAAAGGTGGGGAGGGCTGCTTGGGATAGAAAGAAAGAAAGAGTATCGCTTTTTCCCTGTTATCTGTTCTGCAAGGTAGTCGTGCCTCTCCTGACTACAAATGTGAAGCAAGACATCTCCTGCAGAAGGCAGCCTCGGATCAACACAAAGTGAGAATTTGGCACGTTCTCAACGGGAGAGAGGATGGTTATAACTTGGCTTTGCTATTCCTCAGAAGTCTGCATGTGCCCTCTAGTGGCCTGCTTTGAAATGATCTCAGACCACAAGACATTTTGTTAAAACCCTAGGGGTCTTCCCCCTATGCTGGGGCAGAGTTGAAGCGCTCCCCCATCCATCCTCAGGCCAGCCGAAAAACTGATAGTTGTTGTCTTGGTTGCTGTATCTTTATCCTGCCTCTCTTGTGTCTCACCAGTCACTCTTGGATATTGTAGGGAAAACAAAACCCCACATTTTGGTTACCTGGAAGTTTGTCTTGGAAGAAGGGAGTCTGAACTCTAACTGGAATTAGAATTTCTCTAGGATCTTCCTGAACTACAGTCTCTACCTTCTATAAAGGGAAGTCTGGCAACAGAGTAACAGAGTTGTTAAATACGGTTGGATCAAGAGATGATCTCTTCAGGGATGGGCATACCGCTGCTTTTTTAAAAAAAGATAAAACTAATATTATCAAACTTCCTTTATATATTTGATACCATAATATATTCTAGCTCTCTTTGTAGTTTAGATCAAGCTTGCAACCCTTAACTCAATTTTGTCTCCCGTAATTATCAGTGGGAATATGTAGAGTACTTTTGAAATGATCCATTGGCCAATGAAACAATATTCATGTTTATACGTTCATTTTATATTTTCAATAATACTCTTTCATACCAGCTTGGGTCCAAAGTACATCTCACCAAACTAAGTAGCATGAAATTATTGGCTCCAGAAATTTTACTGTTTCTGCTGCTTATCAGAAACCTATAACCAATGATGCAGCTGCTTTAACTTAAATACGTATTAACACTTTATATTAAATACATTTATGCCAGAACACGTTCCTTTGCCCTTATAATGCAGCTCAATATATTTTTATTCAGACCTGTGCTGCATGGAATTCAATAAGGCTTATTGCTATATTTTGGTTGCAGCTTTAGGAATGGATCCAGATTTTCTTCCATACATAACAGAGTTTCCTTGTCTTCGTGAAAGGATCTGAAAACCATTAGAAATATTCTATGGATGAAGATATAAGATATTTTCCTCCTTCCATCTCTAGACTCCCTCCAACTGCAAATATGCACACCCATATTGTATTTCCCAATTTTAAGAGGATGTCACAATCCTCAGGTGAATATTTTTCAGAAGACATAGTCAGTTGTAAAGGAGAAATTAATGAGAAATTAATGAAAATTGCTTTCTTCCTTTTGCCACTTCAAGGAACCTATTAATGGACAGTTGAGAAGGACTCCCAACTAAATCCATGAGAATTTGGATTGGATTGAAAAATTTGGATTGGATCCTGGTCAGAGACATGTGCAAATCTTACAAGTAATTGCTAAAGAGATTATTTTAAAGTATAGTAATGCTACCAATAAAAACTCCAACAATTTAGGTACATAGTTATTTGTTTAAGTTTATTTTAAGAATCATGTTCAAAATGTTTAAGAATCTCTATATTGAAATTTAAGAAGTGTTTATAAGAAACTGGTCAAATTCTATAAATGGATCTTTAAAATAGAGGCGGAAACATGTAATCCTAGAACTACATACAATCTTCAACCTCATTTCAAAAGCTCCCAGCAAACCATCAGTATCAACAAGTGTGACCTTTTTCTCCCCTAGCAGCCTGCTGCCTGAAAAAAGAAGAGAGAGAAACACGACACAATGATAAAAGATGGTATCTAAAAGAAAAGACAGTATTGAGAAAAAAGAATGTTCCTCTCACAATTATTTGAGGAACCTTCCCCCATTCCCCTCAGAGTAGGAATTAGAAATGAATTTGAAACTTTTTTTTCCTATGAAGAGTTCTTTCTAATTACTCTGGGATACCATTTCCCATGCTACCTCTTATAATAAACTTCCGTGCAATTCAGGTCATCTTTGTGTCACTTTTCATTCATTTCCGTCATGGCTGATTCTTTAATGAGATCCAGACCCCCGGCAGTTTCTCCACAAAGCCCTACTGGCTGTGGTCTAGAAAGGCCAAATCCTGAACAACAGATTAAAACTAGGGGAGGCCCAAAGTTTAGTTGGACTTGCAGGAAGTGTTGGGGTAGTAGCAATGGCCCAGCTGGTTGAACTATTCTTAGCAAACAATTGCTTTCCCAAACTAAACTCTGCTATGGTGCAGAAATAGCCATGTACTGCCTGTGATTTGCATGATTTTGCTACTGAAAAGTGTTTGATGAAAGACTGATTCAGCTAAAAAGCAGTTTGCTCTAGGTAGCCCCATTTTTCTCTATTTCATTTACCATTGGAGGTGGAATTCAAACTGACTTGGGTATCTAACCAGATGTGATAAAAATTGACCTGTATTGTAGAAATGGATCATTAAGGAAAACACAGCTTATCTACATCAGCAAGTTCTGACCCCATGTTAAAAAGATACTAACTTCTGTCCAACTCTATGTTTCCCTGGAAAGGTTCTCCTATATGTTGGGATCTGAGCCGACAGTAAATGCCACTGAGGGAAAGCAAATGGAGATGCAATTTCAGGTGGAATTGGGAATGGAAATAGGGTTCACACCTGATCACATCTAAATCACTTTAAAGTTCTCCTTTTCTACTGTAAAATGCAATTTGTCTTCCTCCCCGATTGTATCAGTGTTGCATGGCAATACATAAAATATCTACTGAAATCTCCATTTTTTAGGCATTTGTATGAAAATGTTTCATGGTTTATAAGGCCACCGCTAAGTGATCAGTGGCTGAGCAGAGATATTATTGTGACAGCACCACACACTGCAAGTGTGCAGCAATTCAAACTAAGTTAAAAGGGGGGGGGGAGACACAGTTATTCAGCATCTATCTGCATGCTACAAGTTTGGATCATGTGTGAGCACTTATTTAGCGTCTGTGGAGACAGCTGTTAAGTGAGCACACCTGCATATTCAAAACACATTTGTCTTGTCAAAAGCACTGCACTGATCAGATGCTCCCTTACCCCCTCCGACCTCTTCACATGTTTACTCCAAACAGTATCAAGAATTTCTGCATTGCTGGTTTTGTACAAATTCAGAAGCACCCTATTGAAAAAGCTCAATTGACTTCTGTAGCACAAAAAACAGCTAAAGTCTTATATGAGCCAAAATTTGTGGGGTCATAGATGTTCGTATTTTAATATTCCATCCGTGTTACTGCAATTCCTTGTGTGTGGGACTGCCTCCAAATATGACTTGGAAATTATATTATATGCAGTATAGCTATATATTAGTGTTAAACCTGCTGCCATTGCATTGGCTCCTTGCCCAATTTCTGTGTAAATTTATAATATTTAAAACCCCAGTGACAAGACTGGGAGAACTTAAGACCAATTTCTTCCACACAACCTGCTGATAACTCAATTCTTCTTTAGGAGATTTCCATTTTCCCTCAGGGCCTTTGTAATTAAATGACATGTGACTCAAATGTCCTTTCCTAGCATGTTCAAATGCAGTAATACCAAGTTCAGATGCTTTGGGGGCTCTTTTTTTATCTACCAAGCCATTCCGTTTTGGGTTTAAGCAAACATGGTTAATGTTTTGGGGATACATCTGTGCACGGTTAAATGTCCAGTAGAAAAAGACCTACTTTTTCTCACTCCTATCTTCCTGTCCTACACAGCTTCTTGAACAGAGTCACTTCAAATAGTACAAATAAGTATGGATGTTTTGTTTTTTTTTTCCTTTCACAATCAACAATAGTACTGACATAACCACAAACACAACAGAAAACATTCACTTTCCACAGCTATAGGAAGAATTTCTTTGTTGCCCATTTTATACCAGTTGACATTTCTCCTGCATAAATATAGAAGCACAAAATGAAACTAATTAATCCCACCTTCTGCACAACCCTAACCTATCAAAAGAAATTCATGTAAACTGCTTGAAAATAAACACCTTCATTAAATACTTGAAGTAAAGCTATTGGGATTAAAACAAACTGTCAACAAGTAAAGACATGCAGGTATAATCTCACAGCAGAATAAAATAATTACTGAGGGAAGCAATATAAACACGTATAAAAAAATCTATTTACTTGTATAACCGATAATATTGTGAATTTAATCTATATGAGCTACTGACTTCAGAGACAAATTTGGGTTAGAGCAATGGTTAGAGTTTAATTAACCCCAAGAGTAGCAAGTTACCAGCAGTCTCCTGTTATTGCTTCTAATAGATGATTTAGGTGACAGCAATTTAAAATGGATAGTAAATCCATTACCAGTAGTATCAGAAGTCTCTATAAAGGAGAATATTTGTAGCTCAGGGTTGAAACAAGAGATCTTTGGTGCTCTTTGTTTTCTTGCAGATGTTTTATTACCCAAAGTAGGTAACATCATCAGGGCTAACATCTAATGATGTTACCAAGTTTGGGTAATGAAACATCTGCAAGAAAGTAACCAAGCTCAGAGCACCAAAGACTCCTCATATCAGAAGTCTGGTTTTCATGAGCTTGGGTTTGTACTCCTTGGGGAAAAGAGGGAGGGTATTATGTGTAGATATGATTCCCCCCCACCCCTCACCCCCCAAAAAATAACTAGAATTGGCAGACTGGGCACTCTACAACCTTTGTTAATATTCCTTATAGAGAGAGCCTTGTCATTGGCTTGGAAGATGTTGTAGAACAGAGCACTGTGTGCCTGACGGCTTATTCTGCATTCATTAAAATGGCCTGCTGCCCTTACATGTAAGGGAAGATGTTAGACTACCAGCAATATTAAAGGAAGAATCAGGCTGAATTCACCTATATCTAGACAATGGCAGTCTTTATCTTGAATGCCCATTAAGCTAAAAGGTGATCTGTGTGGTTCTCATTTGACCATGTTGAGGACTATTATAATTTATAAATTCAGGTTTGTTGCTAAAAAGGTTACAGACTTTCAGTTTCCTCATGATGGTTCTTATCACATTTTTGGCCTATCTGCTGTAATATTTCTGTGACACCTAAGACACTATGGTGCTGACAACCCCTGCTCCCGTGACTGATTTTCTGCATTTATTGGAAATATAATTATGTTATGAGGAATAATACCAGCTATGAATATGGAAATAAACTGCTATGGATAGGTAGAGTTGGGCAGCCCAGAGTCCTGGAGAAGTTGCTGAATTCCCAATATTTCACAGATATATCAAGATGCATTTTCTTTTTATTTATTCTTTTAGCAGTTACTACCCTTGTGTCTAACAGAATCTTACTACAAGTGCATCCTGTTCCACCAAAGTATGGTCTGGGTAGCATTTCTCATTGACATTCAACCAGCATATATCAGCCAAGGTTGAAAGACATTTTTTGTTTAGCACCTTGGGGCTCTGAGTTCTAATGTTTTAAAATTTGGATTTGTTTTATTTCACTGAAGAAAAACAAGAATGTTCTTGATAATAAAGGGAAGATAATTATCTCCAAATTAAGGGGGGGGGGGAATCTTCAAAAGGCTCTGCTTGATCTTACATTAGAAGAAGCTGGGTTGGGTGACTCCCTTGTGGGAGTGATATAGTTTCAGTTCTCCTTAAAGGATAATGACAAAAGCATATTTGTCCTGCAGGGTCTGTTTGATTTAACATGAAAAAGAATGGAAGCTGCTAATATATGAAGAAAGACACAAGAAAGGTTTTATAGTGTCCAGAGTGAATGCCACATTGCACTTATTTCCTTATTTTTATTATTTTTTAATTCTTTCTCTTCAGATTGTACTATGTGTGTCTTTCCCTCTCCCACCCTCCTTCCCCACCCTGGCCAATCAATCTTGGTTCCACATACTGTTCTCTTTAATCTCTACTGTGGATGAAACTAAAACAATTTTATGAAAAACATAGCAGCATATTCGGTGTCAGTTCCCAGATAAACCATATCATGTAATTTGCATTCCCATAATACCCCATTACAATCTTCCACACCTAGGTACGTAAGGATCTCTCACTGACATACCACTATGATAATAGTACCAGACTATAAAAACCAGAGTCCAATAAACTTTAAGTTATGTACACAAAGGTTTGGTCCCAAACCTTTAGGCTGGATAGCAGAAATGTTCAGCAAGTGTGGGAATTAGCTAATTGGTAGTGCCTCAATATTTTCCTTATCTTCCGTTGTCCTGCTATATTTTTATTTAATGGGGAAATTGTTATAACTGTCCATATGGTTTTACTTTATTCTCATTGTGATTGCAGCATTGCCATTTTAAATAATTCTTCCTTTCTATTCAGAGTATTGATACAAATTTCTGTGTCACCGCAACTCTCAGAGGCTTACACAGAAATGTGCAATTTAAAACCTTTATAGTAAAAAGATAGAAATACCACAGCAATACAACAGTGGAAATGATAATAAAGATGGCCACATTAAATCGGGGATTTTTTTTTTAATAGCTTGGTCTTCACACCTTTACGTAAAGCCAACAAGAAGAAACTAGCTTGATCTCCCTAGGCAGGCTATCCCACAGTGTTAACACTGCTACAGACAAGCAGGACTTCCTCACTGCATCCCCCACCCAAACCTCCCCAAGTGTGGGATTTGTGACATTTTTGTTCTGGTAGATCTACCAGTTTGGCCAATATTGAGCAGAATAGGCAGATTTGCAGGTAACTGGATACTATGCCATGAAAGACTTTATAAATCAAAACCGGTATCTTATATTGGACTGAGAAACCAATCAGTAACCAATGCAGCAACTGAAAATTGCCTTCAGTATTGGGATACTTTAAAACGTGTAAGCCACTGCATTATGAACCAGCTGGAGCTTCCAAGTGCTCTTTAAGGATAGCCCTAAGTAGAATGTATTATAATGGTTTAATTGGGTGAGGATTAAAGCATGAATTGCTCTTTTATGTCATGGCTTCCATCTGCTGATGCTGCAGAAAGCATGAATTCAGAAAGACATTTCCCCACCCACCACCATAAACTTGCCCTCTGATGGGACCATCAAAAAGTTACTCACACCAATAGAAGACTGTTGCAAGTGATGTATCGACAGCAATTCCAAATGGCCAGGGCTCATGTTCTGTCTGTGTTCTCCTATCTAGAACCTGGAAACCTCCAGGTACTGGACAAGTATCCATCAGTTCACTATGTGTATCTCCTAGTTGATGGCATGTGTCTGGGCTATATTATGTTGACTTAATGGGGTTTAATTATATCTGGAGTATATTGGTCAAAATGTGTCAAAATTTACCAGTACTGTCCTCAATGTTATTAGGAAATGAAGAGGAATAGCTAACTTACAAAATATTCTACATTTTGACTTATGTGACCTAAGTTTTGGTGGTTGGTTCATCTTCATGGACCCATCTCGTAATGACTGTGATATATGGATGGTTACTTGGAAAGTAAGAGGACTAAGTGGTAAACACCACGGTGGTGTTTTTATATATTTATACATACACACGGATACACATATATAATTATATTGTTCAATATATCATTGTCATTTATACACACACATAAATGCGTGCACACAGATACAACAGTGTCCAAGGGAAAAATGATGAAAAGCAAGTTAAAAAATGCTGTGAGAATATTGAAAATGTAGGACAGGCATAACTGTAGGAAGGTTAAAATATGAATACGGCTTGCTTATGGAATGGCTGTGGGACTTGTTTAACGCATGCATGTATGAAGACTGCACTTCTGCCTGTTGAAAGGAAGAATGGTGCTGTTGTTCCCTCAACCAAAGGAAAAGTAACACAAGGGAAAGCAAATAAAAGAGAATGAATGTTACCAAATTGCAGCACAAACTGTGTCACCCCCTTCATGTGAGCTGACACCAGAACAAAATGCAGAGCCTATGTCAGCCATCACAGCACATGTTTCATCATGTTGGCATCTCTCTGATTTGGAATGAATGCCTATGGGGGAATTAATTGCTTAAGTATTCCTAGGAAGGCATTTGGTATAATTCTGATCAAAAAGATAGAAGAGGTGACAAAGGGCATTAGGGAAATACATTGTCGATTTAGATGTCAGGTTGGAGATAATGATGGTGATGGTTGCTAATAAGATTTTTCAGCAGTGAGCATGTGAATGTGAGAAAACAAGTTTATTGTACATTTCTTGACTCAGATAGTGATGCTAGAATCATTAAATATTTTGAGAAAATATGGAGTTAATGATTGGTACTGAATAATACGGTAAGACAGCAAATGATGGAAATAAAGTATCAGCTCTTCAAGATAGGTCAGGTCAGAAAACAGACACAAGAAATACTAAAACTATGTTTATACAAGCACTAGTAACAGAATCTTAGGAACTTATATGGAACGCTGACAGATAGACTGTATAGTGAAACAAAGAATATATCTATAAGACTTACTCCAAGATATTGTTGTTTGAGTGGCAAATGGAGTCAGTGATCACAAATTATACATAAATACAATAGTAAAAAAAAAGCAAATAGATGAATTTGTGTATCATGTTATAATATTTACTAAATTTGGGGGAAAGAGTGGATATATTTTAAGACACACAAAATGCTAAATGTTAAGCCATGAATAGCTTGTTGCATGCAAACAGTGACTGATTGTTGAAATAAATGGAAATGGTTGCATTTCTCTATCTGTCTATCTTCTGTCTGTCTATCAAATTTCTGTACTTCCCATCTCACATAAGTTATTGTGAGTGATTTACAAATTTAAGACCATATTATGTGTAAGTGAAAGTTTTCTGTATGAGGAGAAATATACAAGCTGAATGTGATGGGAACGGGGTTCTGAAGAACTGGATGTCATAAAACAAGAAAATATATATATATATATATATATGTTTTTTGAGGTTTTCGCGGGTGTATGTATGTGGATCTTTGGTTATTCGGGTTTTTTCCCGCGTAGATTTGGACGTTTCTTGGCGACGTTTCGACGAAGTCTCATTCGTCATCTTCAGGCTTGTGTCTTCGGT